>JARQZK010003100.1:65000-78188 GCA_030704885.1 Cynegetis impunctata | reverse complement strand
CTAACACTACCCATTCTAAAACAGAATGGGTGCTTATAAAAGGTTTCCCCTTCCACCAAGAAAAAAAGAATTTATTTATAGATAGATAGATAGGTAGATATACATCGGCAGATAGATGATTAGATAGAAAGATAGATAGATAAAAATAATATATTTAATTATATGGCAGAACGTTTGCCCAGTCAGATAAATTGATAGTTAGATATGCAGATAGATAGACAGATAGAATGATAGATAGTTAGATAGATAGATATATAGATAGGTAGATATACATCAGCAGATAGATGAATAGATAAAAATGATTAATATGGCAGAACAACGTTTGCCGGGTCAGCTAGTATATATATATATATAATATATATATATATAATATATATATATATATATGATTATATATATATATATATATATATATAAATATTCGAATTGTTGTTGCCTGTGAACTATTTCTAATCTTCTGATAAAGCCACGAATGTCGTGGCGAAACGTCAACTTTTTAATAAATCGAGTTTTTTTAAGATTCAACAAGCCTGTTATTGCTAATAATTATCAGAAGATTATATATAAAATATATATATATATATATATATATATATATATATATATATATATATTATATATATATATAGTATTTTATATATATATATATATATATATATATATATATATATATATATATATATATATATATATATATGGCATATGTATAAATATATATACTCAATTGATTTCTCTTGAAAATAACAGGCCATTGACGACGTGGACTTCTCACAAAAATTGTTTCAAAAACTGAAGTGAACTGTTATTGCCAAACAAAACAACACAAGCAAGAAAATTTTCGGATATTTATTATAAAGTAATTATTTTTCACTGATATTATGAAATAATAATGCAGCTTCATTCAGTGATTAGCGAATATAACCCCACAAACGCTATTTTCATTATATTTAAATTTCGAGATCAAAGTAAGAATTTAAGAAAAATGTACCATATGATTTACCACATTTTATGATGAATAAATATATACAGTGTTGTATTCGCTGCTGTACAGCATTACCTTATCGTCAGAAATAATTTTCTAACGTTTTGTTATTAATGAACAGTCTAATTTCAGTTTAGTTAGTGACATCCTACAAAATATTTAACTTGAAAGAATCATTTCATATAAAAATAGTTGCTATATATAGTTAATCATACATAATTTTGTGCTACTTCGTTATTTGAAGTAAATGATGTATAGTGACTTGTTTTGGTTCTAAAAATTGGCATAGTGAAAAGTTATATCAGATTTTTTATAATCCAGAAGTTTTAGGGCTCATCTTCAGAAAAAGTCCAACCAAGCTGAAAATTGGCATACACTCGCCTTTCAGCTCTCCAAATGAGGTGTGAGAACTCCCCGGTATTCGGTTGTACGCATAACCTGTGACAGCTAAAAAACGGTGAAAAATATGAGTTTTTTTCGGGTTTTTACAAATATCTTCGTTTCTGCCAGTCTTACGGCTATGAAGTATACTTACAAAAAAAAATAACGGGAAATTCTCTACAAAAAATGTGAAATAGAATTCACTGATAGAAGTAGTAATTGCTCCCGAATAAAGGTTTGAAACATCAGAATGAGTTTTCTAGTTGCCGCGGCGTTACTTCCTGAGTTCTGTATGGGCACATTCGTTTACGCAATGGCTGCTCCAGGGACTATCGTTCTGTATTAATCGAATACATTGGATAGGAATCGAATACGTTGAATAGAACAATGGTTCCTGCAGATCCTCTGCGTGAACGAATATGCCCTTTGTCTCTTTCTATCCAATGTATTTGACGAAGACAGAACGATGGCTCTTGCCGCAGCCAATGCGTTGCCCTATGGCAACATTCCAAATGATGGAAAAATAACATTGTTCAGTGATGTGAAATCTATTAAAGTGCACGTAGCCTGCCGTGAAAACTATACTCGCTAGTCCAGTATTAACGCTTTCAAAAAGAAACGTTTTATTCCACCAAACACCGGAAAAAAATAGGTCACCCTGAGAATGGCCGAATTATCGTAGCAATGGAAAATATTTTCGCTTACATAGAAAATCATGATGACTGCCAATTCAACTTTACTGAATTGAAAGGAAGCCTCGAAGATTTTCAACCAGACGATGAAACTGTAAGAACAAAGCTTCAGAACCGGTATGGGGACAGAATTGTCATTACGTGGAAAAGTACAGGACCATCCATTATTCGTTTGCGAGATACGTTTTACAATATTATCACTAGAACGAAAAAAAAAAACGTCGATGAAGAACGTTATCGAGTTTTAATAACAGCTGCAGCAATTCTTCGACAGGATATACTTTCTGCAACCAGTGAACTATTATCCTCCGAGCACGCATATGTTTGACGATGTAAATATTTCTATTCCAAAATTTCTTATTTTTTTAATCGAGGAGTTCATTATCAAAAATAAAAAAGGTAAATTGAAGCCACTCCGATTGATGAAGAGATTCTCTTCCTCAAACCGGGCAAGGGACAAGTAGAGCGAAAACTTTCCTCTTCTCGAAGTTTCTATTTCTACACGCTTTCACTGGATGTGACCCAACATCTGAGCTCTTTCGTGAAGGTAAAAATGAAGTTCTGAAACTTCTCGCAAAACGTCAAGACCTACGTTTGCAGCACAAATTTTCAACCAGAAAGATGATTTTCGTGAATAAATTTCTTCGAATGGAATTCGAATCTTTCTATCTGTGTATGGTGATCCAGCTACACAAGATAACTTGAACGCATATTGTTACCGGTGCTTTATGAAAGCAGCAGAAACAAGTCAGTAAATTTGAGTTTATTACCCCCAACAGCTGATGCAGCTAAAGAGCATCTGTATCGTGTTTACTACAAGGTACAGTATTGGTTAGGAAATCAGATGAACCTGCAAGAATTTGGATTCAAAAAGGCATATTAGAGCCCATAAGAATATCGCAACCTCCTGCCCCGGAGCGTCTTTTGAACATGATTTTTTGTAATTGCTCAAAAGGCTGCGGCGCATTGTGCGGCTGTCGAAAGTTGGGCCTCCAATGTTCAGTTTTTGGCAATTGTCGTGGGATATCTTGCTTGAATGCTGCCCTAATCGAAGATTCAATACAAAAAACAAATGATATGAACGACTCAGAAACCGACTCCGAGCAATTTTGGAATTTCCCACCATACAAAATTTACATTGGTGTTTCAATGCCAAAGAACGTGAAAACATTCAGCGTTGTCAATGAACTTTATTCCATCTTTTTTGTACAGAACTTTCCACCCTTTTTTTCATAAGAATACCTAATAGTCGCAAGACCGACAGGAACGAAGATATTTGTGAAAAACCGAAAACTTTTTTTCACCGTTCTTGGCTGTCACAAGCACAAGTTATGCTGCAACCGAATTCCAGGGATTTTTCTCACCTTATTTGAAGAGCTGAAAGGTAAGTGTATACCAATTTTCAGCTTGGTTAGACTTTTTTCGAAGTGAAATCCTAAAGTTCCTGGACTAATATACCATTTCGCTTGAATTACACTTGCATATAACTGATCTATGGCTCGGATATTATTCAACCAATTGCCTGTATTCGCTAGAAACTTGAAGATTGATGTTTTCACAACAAGAATAAAGAATTCTTTATCTACCAATACCTTCTACAGTATTGATGAATATATGTAATGTAACATTGTTTTAGTTATCTAATTTGAATTTGTGAAACAAAATTCTTGATAACGAAAAAATTATCTATAATTATTAGACATGTATTTTAAAACTTTATCATAAATTGTTTATTATGACAGTCGATGCTAAAAGCGATGCTTGATAATTTTGACCTAACTACAAACGCGCCACAATTGGTGGCCAGGTTTTTGGCGTCATAATGTTAAAGAAACACTGTATCAGCTCAGTGCTTGGATGAGTAGAAATTAGAAATGTGACGTCACACGCACTCCGGTTTCTTTGGGAACTGTAGGCTTGTTTTCGGTGCTGGATTCAACAATTTTTTTTTAATTTAATATAACTTTTTAATTTGAGCAAAAAAACAATGAACATAATTTTGTTATAAAACAAATATATGATCTTTCCACTTTTTTTCAAATACCCAATTGGGCATTCACTTTATTTTTTTGTATTTGCGATTGTATATATTTTTTCAATATGATTTTGTATCTTAACACAAATAAACATCTTATATTATCTTACAGTGTATGACGTATAAACAGAAAAACACATGTTTGATTATTGCTAAATTAAAAATCTTCTTTTTGATAATATCATTTAATTGAATATTATATGCTCTATTGATAGCAATCAGCTTTATAATGTTCAATTCTTCATTGAAGTTTGGCTGTGACATAGGGATGTTGAGAAATAGATGGAACATACTATTAAAAACTGCAATTTTATTTTGGAAAGCTTGAACTGAATTATTGAGTATTGTATTATATGTACGTTACGGTTTTTAAAAAATTCACAGTAAAATTGATAGTTATTTTTTTCCATCTCCTCTATTGTCAATTTGATATTGAGATGTATAGAATTTATGAAATCTATAAAAATACTTAATCAGTTCCCGTAAAACAATAATATATCATCTACGAATCTAGAGCTTAAAGGGCATCCATCAGTTACGAGAGATAATTTTGGGGATTTTTTGATCCCCTCTCCCTTGGTGAGATGTCGTGAGATTTTGCTCGACTCCCTCCCCCCTTCTCGAATCTCAAGTGAGATTTTTTTAAATGCGTATATATTATGTGAATGAGTGCTCGATTCCATAAGATTAATTTAAATAAACCATTTTCTTATAATTTTTTCTATTTAAGACTATTATCTAATACTTTCAATGACGTTGCATAGAATCACAATGAGATTCAACAATAAAATACCTAAATAGAAAGAACTAAAATTTGTGAAAAAATATTTACTCTAATTCAATCAATTAATATTTTCATAGATTTCATTCAATGTTCCTATACATTCCAATTTCAAATTTACAACAGAGATGGCGCAGAACTCTGAGAAATATTGTTTAGAAGTTTTTTAACCATATCAATAAATTTAAATAAAACGCGAGAGCAGAAGAGTTCCGTCACTAAAGTCGTGTTTTCGATGGAAAAGGAAAAAAAAAGGAAACACACGTGTTTCATTCCTCCCTGAAGTATGTGTCAGGGAGGCGGGCAGCTTGAGTTTGGGATTAACTCCTTCAGCCAGATCAGAGGATACACTTGTATGTACAAGTGCATTAAGGATAGGTGAGACAGGATATTTATGGAACATAGGAAGTGTGGGTAGGGTTCAGAGGATTAATACTGGCCCAGCATTCGCCTTATAAGTTTGCAAGCAGTGACTTACATTACCATGAGGAAACCTCTGAGAAAAACTCATGGCAGACCAGTCGGCCCCGGGGTTTGAACCCGAGACCTCCCAAATACTAGCCAGCGTACCTAACATACTCGACTAACTAGCTTGGTGTGTTTTCGATGGAGTGAAGCGCATGGATATGAAATTCGCGAAGAGAATAAATTAGTTAAATGAGAACAAACGGCGTGAGCAGCAGAGCTACATTATAAGGTCGTATTTTTCGAGCGAAATGCATCGCTGATGACGCGATTCTAACGGATACAATTATATTTTGAAAAATCACGCTTGAATACTGAATAGCAAACCGACTTGACAAAAAATTAATTTATTTTATAAATAACTGAGATTGAATTCTCGCACATCACTTGGTGAAACATCATAAAGAATAAAGTATGAACTTTAAAATTAAAAAACACTTGGCTTATGTTTCACAATATGAAAAATAATTAGATACTGTATTTAGCAGTAACGAAAAGTCGACATGTTTCGAGTTCTTGATAATGAGTTCATAACTCGAAACATGTCGACTTTTCGTTACTGCTAAATACAGTATCTAAATATTATTAATATTGTGAAACATAAGCCAAGTGTTTTTTAATTTTAAAGTTTATACTTCATTCTTTATTTTATGAAGTTGAAATTTTCTAAGTACATCGTGGTTGAAAAAAAATTGAAACAGACGAAGAAACGTATATCAATATAAACATAATTCAAGTACAAAACCTCAACCCTCTTCTGTGAAAAGAAATTTTCGAAGTGCCAAACTTCAACCCTCTATCTATATCTACGTAAAAATGGCGGCGGTTGGAAAAATTTAACCAAATTTTGATAGTTTCGTTCTGCAACAAAACAATCCCAGGTAACTTCAGCTCATTTCACTCGATGGGAGCCGCTGTAAAAGCCAATATGTACCGGGAAAAAAAAAATATATATATATATATATATAGATATATAATTATATACATCAGACATTTTTCAAAAATCGTCTAAAACATATAAGAAAACTACTCCCACATCTTACTGCTTTCCTTCGATACACTGCAATAGTTTGTATATTATGGAATAAAAAATAACTAATAAAAATACGTTTTAATAGCAGACCAAACTAAGAAGGAGATGATAATTTATTTTATTATTTTATTATAAAATATATTTATATATATATATATATATATATATATATATATATATATATATATATATATATATATATATATATATATACATACATATGTATATGCATATAAACATCGTTCATCAGGACTCTGAAACCATAAGGAAACGTACCCAAACTACGTGACCTATTTTTTACAACTGTTTAAACCCCCCTCCTCGGTGACCATCCGTAGTATATTCCAAGGCCCCCTCCCTCCCCCTCTAGTTTTCACGTAGTAATCATAAATATTTTTCAATTATTTTCTTGTAGACAGAAAGTTGAAACAAAATAATTCGGCTCATATTTGTCTCTATTAATACAACGCTTGCGGCGTGACGATAAGAGTGCGTACAAAGTGGGCAAATTTCGATGTTCGTATGGGGTATCCCGGTAACTATAGGAGATACAAAAAATAGAGGGCGCATTTTTGATCTCTTTTTTCGAGTTAAATTTCATGGCGAAAACAAAAATATGAAAGTGAGCATATCATGGTTGTTTGTGAAATTACGAGACATTCTTAAGGCACTTTTTTTCTGTATAATCTAGAGATTTACATCTAATTTTATAAGACATTACAACTATAAGAAAATAATACAAATTACAATAAATGTTGTGAAGAACTGATGTTCTTTATAGTTGATACATAAATTACATACCTATCTTCATAATATTCTAAACTGCATTATGCATTATATACAATATCAATATTTGAAATGTAATTCACATTCTATAAAATTTTGTCTATGTTCATTTATATTGTTACTAATTTTCTTATATAATTGTCTTTTATATATCCTCAAAAGAAAAAATCCAGTGATGTTAAGTCAGGTAATTGTGGTGGCGACCTCACTGGAATATTATTCATCATCCAGTTATTTCCAAAATTAGTATTAAACAATTCTGAAATGGTACTTATATTATGAGGCGGTGAACCACCACGTTGGAAGAACTGATTTTGTGTCTCAACTAAGGGTGGATTGTCCATGAATTCCTCAATAATTTACTGATTCGAAATTTCGTAGTACGGTTGGTTATTAAGATTTTCTTGATATATATATGATACGTTAAAACACGATAGCCACGTAAATTTTATACTTTGTGAATTCAGTTTCAAATATTCATATTCATAATGCAGTTCAGAATGTTATAAAGAGATGTACTTTATGTATCAACCACAATGAACATAAGTTTGAACATTTATTGTAATTTGTATTATTGTTTATAATTGTAATTTCTTATAAAAAAAATTATGTAAATATCTAATATTTTGGTCTTGGCTTGTTGAATGATTCACAATAATTAATTAGATTTTTTTTTAATCAGTTGAAAATTTATTTATTAGGTTGTCTTCTTCCTGGATAGCCATTGAAATATATCTCGGATGTAATATCACAACTGTTATTACTTTGAATAAAGCTTTCTAGCGTATCATATTTCTCGTAATTTTTGTACCACATCCTGACTTTTTATGATGGAAAGAAATGGACAAGCTCTGTCATAGATGTCACCTGCCTACATAGAATAAGTACATATAAAAAACGCAAAAGGTAATAAACTAAAATATTATTCTTGCTATTAAAGCCTTACACATCAAAAGCAACTCGAAATATTACACATCGTTAGAAAAAGAAAAAATTCGATCCAACCAGCCAACCATTATTCCCATTTGAAAAAATACATTTCTACCACTGTTTTATACAGAAAAAAGTGCCTAAAGAATGTAAGAGTTATTATCTCGTAACTTCACAAACAATCATCATATGCACACTTGTCTTAAAGCGGAAAAATGAAATTTTTGTTTATAACTCGAAAACTAAAGAAGACAGCTAATTTTGGGTTTCGCCAGTGAGTTCGTCTCGACAAAAGAGATTTAGTATGCGCCCTCCACTTTTTTTACCTTCTATAGTTACTGAGATACTCCATACAAACATCGAAAATTTTCTACCCTGTACATACCTATAATTTACAGGTGAAAAATATATTATCAAGAAGAAAAAACATATGTTCCAGGAACTTAATTTATTAAAACAAAAGTATTTCATGTTCAACGAACACGTTTTCAGAGGACATTGACTACGTGACAAAAACCTAACCCCTATCCCCGCCCCTGTGACCAATCGTAGTATTTTGAAGACCCCCCTCCCCCCCTGAACGGGTCACGTAGTTTGGGTATGTTCCCTGAACATATCATAAATGAAAATTTGAGAAAATACAGTGGCCTTTCTATTTGCTAAGTACGAAATAAACTTTACTGATTTATATATATATATATATATATATATATATATAATATATATATATAATATATATATATATATATATATATATATATATATATATATATATATACTGACACATTGAAAAAAAATTTGTTTATCGTAGTCTAGGAGGTCTGAAACGGATATAAATACTGCTCCCGCACTTGACTATTGACTTTCGAAACATGTCTATTATTTTCGGGAAAATGACGACTAAAAACCACTATTCGCACTTATCGATTCAGTGGAACATTCATTTATTGGTAAAGATTGGTAGATGATATATTATTATAATTCACGGAAACCGATAATAAATTTCATAAACTCTATACATCTCAATATCAAATTTGCAACAGAAATGGAACAGAACTCCATCAAATGTATATGACTTTGGAATTTTTCGAAAACCTCAACATACGTATATTACAATATACGTATAATAATTCAGTTCATCCTGTCCAATATAAAATTGTAGTATATAATTTAATGTTAGTTTTTTTAAATGAAAGAGAATGAATATCAAGGAACAAAGTAGAATAAGCGCGACGTTTCTGTTAATTCAGTATATCTGACCATTATCAAGTTGAATTAATTTCAGTTCATCTTTCTATAACGTAGTAAAAGAAAACAATGCATGGTTTCTATAAAATTTCATGTATCTAATACTTATTACATTTAGCAGCTTACCAGTTTAACATTATATGAAGACGGGCCAACATTTCTGAGGTTGGAAACGGCCGGATTTTTTATTATTCTTCCATCGACTCCAATATCATATCCATTTGCTCCTCCTTTGGTTGGAATAGATGGGACACTACCCAACAAGCTATAAGGAACCCTGCAATAGTATACTCGTCCCTTGCCGGGAGGAATTGAATTAGATGGTTGCTTCCTCTTTTCAGGTTGTTTGGGATTGTAGGTTCCTGGAGAAGGTGTATCGGAAATTTTGTACACAAATCGTTTTGCTCTGTTCTGAAGTGATTTTCCTCCCTATAATGAGGAATGAAATTTTGAAATCTATAATATAAAATAAACTAAATCTGTATGCTTTCCGAATTTCATAGTAATATATCTCAAAAAGGGTTTCTTGTGTATATATTTAAATTCGAGTATCAAATCCTTCTTGAAAAGGCAATGTTTAAATTCAATTTCAAGTCAATATGTTTCATTAATACGCAAAATCTATACTCAATTAAAATTGCTGTATAATTTTTTCTCAGTACTCTAACTAATCTGTGTGTGTATAAAATAATGACTCCTTTGTAATTTTTCCAAGTTTATCTATGACTATGAGTCACTGCTAAATATCGAAGATTTGGTTTTGATTAAAATGTTTTTTCGTATTAAATATTCGATAGCACTAAAAGCAAATAATCAATAAATTGTATTGTATCATTTATCATCAGAATAATGGAAACAATATATCTAACAAATATAATGTCGCGTTCCTTTTTGAGAGATAAAAATATAAAGATATTCATTTATATTCAAGTCTATATAAAAAGATTATATTCCTGTAGAATTCCATTTTGTGATCATGTCATACCAAAATGAATGCTCATATAGAGATAATTATCACTATTTAACACTAGCTTTGATTATCATCAAATGATAAAATAAATTGAATTGAAATTTTAGTACATTTCGAATATTTCGAACAACGAAAATACAAATTATTTGTCACAATTCGTCGAAATACTGAGAATATTCAGTTTTTCATAAATTGCTTCATCGATTTTGGGAGTGTTATATTTAAATATACCCAAATAAAATTATATATATATATATATATATATATATATATATATATATATATATATATATATATATAAATATATATATATTTATATATATATATATATATATATATATATATATACATATATATGGTTGTTTTCCGAAAAAATAATATTATGATACATGTCCCTCATTTAAATGAAAAATATTTTCTTATCTCGTTAATACTGACTTTCTTGCACCGTTTATAAACTTAAAATGCAATTATCTCAAAACCAGAAACGAAGGACATTCATCATTATTGCAGTAGACCCTTCTATATATATATATATATATATATATATATATATATATATATATATATATATATATATATATATATATATATCTATATATATATATATATATATATTAATATTTATATATATTTATATATATATATATTATATATATATACTATATATATATATATATAAATATATATATATAGAAGGGTCCACTGCAATAATGATGAATGTCCTTCGTTTCTGGTTTTGAGATAATTGCATTTTAAGTTTATAAACGGTGCAAGAAAGTCAGTATTAACGAGATAAGAAAATATTTTTCATTTAAATGAGGGACATGTATCATAATATTATTTTTTCGGAAAACAACCATTTTTTAGCTTTTATAAACTATATAAAAATTATATAAACTTGACTAACCCTTCAAAAATCAGAACTAGAATGATCACTGTCCATACTGCGTTTACAGTGAAAAATGATAGTTGTTCAAATTACTGGTTTTTATTAGCATCGGACTTTTTAATATTTGCAACATGAGGAAGTTTATCGAAATAACGTTTCGTTTTAGGCCTACAGAACTTTTTCAGGACTTGCAGGTCGTTATATTTTGGTGTTGATATAGGCAACTTGTCTTTATAAGCTCAACCAGGTAATTTGAAATTTCCATTCAGACCTGCCTTCATAGATCCAAAAGTAGATGGCGTGTTAAATACACTTGATTTCCATGGACTATTATGAAAATTTCTGTGAAACATAAGCCGTGGAGGTTCTTTCTGGATTTTTAATTCACGCACAGGTCTTGTGGGAAAAGGACCATTTTTTTTGTAAAACGGTTTCAGAAATGCAGTCTATTCCATGTAAGAATCTTTCGAACATTCAATGACATTGAAGGGTTATTCATATCTAGAATGACAAAAAAAACTTGGCGAGAACGGCATTAGTTGATGGCAATTGTTAAGCAACAGTTCCACCGGAGGAACATTGAGCAATATTTTGTTACTGAATGTTTCTCCTTGTTGCCAAGGGTAGAAACATATGGCAACATAGTTGCATATTGATTAGTAGAAACAATCAACATTTGTTGCCGAAACATAAAGAAATTTTAAAAGGGTGACAAATAGAAAGTCAACATTTGTTGCCGACACATAAAGAAATTTTAAGGAACATTTAGGAATATTTTCGGAAACACGCAACAGCAACAAAAATGTTCCTCAATGTTCGTTCCTCCGGTGGAACTGTAGCTTTAGGCTATGGACACTCTTCATTATTGCCGTGAACACCAGTGACACTGAGCGTTCTAGACGTGTAGCCAAATATTAGAAACATATTTATCTTGGAACTGGAAGCGATATTGCCAAGTTTGTGAACTAACTGCATTTATCAAGTGAGTGAATGACATTACTCACTTAGATTTGAATGTTTTTGGACATTCATCATTATTGCAGTGGATCCTTCAATATGTATATATTTATATATACCGAACATATATTTATATATTCCGAACAATGAATTGAAAAATATCATTAGAAGGGATTTGAATTCAAATAGTAATATTTCACCCGAAATAGTTCAGGAAATGATTTCGGCATCGACTCTATGTCTAAAACAAAGTTATTTTGAATTTAATGGCATAGTTTATCAACAGTCAGATGGTTTGCCAATGGGTTCGCCGTTATCACCTCTTCTCAGCGGAATCTTTATGTCTGAATCTACAAACAGCCTGATTAGTAATGTTTTATTATGGCGGCGTTATGTTGATGACATTTTTTGTATATGGTGTGGGACGGATGGACAGTTAGATAATTTTCTCAAATACATTAACTCTTTTCACCCTTCAATTCAATTCACAAAAGAAATAGAAAATGAACAACATTCCCTTAACTTTTTAGATATCCAAATAACTAGAAAAAAACATGCTCTTACATTTAATCCCTCACCAGTCATAAAATGCGAACAAAAATATCATTAAATATACTATATTCCAGGAATTAGTAATCAAATCATCAACAGATTATCACAAAACGGTATTAAAAGCATATGTACCAATAAACGTAATTTAAAGTCACTCTTAGTCAATAACAAAGATAGGAACAATATTGGAGAAAACAGTGGTGTTTACAAAATCTTTTGTAATGAATGCCCATGCTTTTATATCGGACAAACAGGCAGAAAAATCAACACTCGCGTAGAAGAACATAAAAAGTCAATTTTGTTTAACAGAAACACCACTGGTTTCTCAGAGCATTGTATAAAATTTAACCATTTCATCGACTTCGAGAAAACGATATGCCTCCACCCAGGTAAAAAGGGCAAGCGTCTTGACCTGTTGGAAATTTTAGAAATTAGTAGTGCCATTAAGAGGAATTACCCTATCGTAAATGAACAAGTTGAATAC
>JARQZK010003100.1:17500-60000 GCA_030704885.1 Cynegetis impunctata | reverse complement strand
ATTAACTATTTAAAAATTCTTTCAGGCTGATGGATCATGTACTTCAACTCAAATGAAAACCTGGCTAAGATTCTCTAATATGAGGTAGATTGTTTCTATTGTTCAATATATTAGCTATCACAATATGAAGTCATGTTTTCGATTTAACTGAACAATTTAACTAAGTGGAGCTTCAAATTCAAATATCTTCTAAATCATGTAGCAACTAATATAAAAACAAATATGTTAATATATTTATTAGAAATAGGGAATATGAGTTCAATTCTACAGGAGTGAAAGCGTTTGTAATCGCTTAATTCTTATGCAGAACTATGTATTCAACCGTTGAGTTATTCATTAAGAAACAAGAAAAACAATTATATTGATTAAAATGATCAAAATTTAATGAACCGCAATAAGTGAAGGAAAATTGAAAATGAAGAATCACAGCTGAGTTCTATCTGAAATATTCAATAGTGATGCGACAGGTCGTTTAAAATATATATATATATATATATATATATATATATATATATATATATATATATATATATATATATATATATATATATATATATATTTATATCCACGGATACAGCTGCGAATACGGATTATTGATGTCTGGGTTCGCAAATACGGATATGGACCTTATCTTTTTTACTGAAAACACTATTAACGGCTTGCGTAGGACATGCTTCATTCGACTTGCACTAAACAGATATTCAATGCAGCGGAAGTTGTTTATGATCCTCATCGTAATACACTTTTTGCAGATAAAGCAACCAAGTTACTTTTTTTGTAGAACCAATAGTTAATTTCAATTGTGATAAATAATTTCAGGAATGAAGGTCACAAATTAAATGGAACTTTCTCAGAATCCATCAACAGATAGTTGTCTGCACGCTGTGACAGATAATATTGAAATATGACGTGATTTGTGGTGTTGACCAGGTGCGAATATTTTGGACTTTCCACAGAAAACGTAATATACCCACAACACGCAAAACTTGTCATTCTCTTTCCAGGCTTTCTTAACAAAACGAATTTGAGAATTTTTTGAAAATAGTAATTTCTATGGCGTTTGGCGAACATAACTATAACAGTGCAATATATTAATAGAAACAATTTAGGTGAGTAATATTGACTCATTATTCCAATTTAACAATGAAATGGAAACTGCCGCAATGATGCGTGAAAAAAACTTAAGTAAGTTAATAAAATCGTTTAACTTGATACAAGTATTTACTGTTCACATGTGATTCGAGTGATAACTACTCACTCACATAACAGAAAGATAATTGTGAAAAAAAATGCTCAGCGTCAAAAAAGTATTATAATATAACTATTTTAGTCATAATTTAGAATATCAGGAATGAAAATTTAAGTCTTGATCTCTTTATAATGATAAATAGATTATTTACTTTATATGATAAATGTCTAATTCTTTTCTTATTTCATTTAATAAACATATCACATTATCACAAAGATTTGACATTGATCTCATTATAAAGATAATTTATTTAGTACCTACCTCTGAGGCACTACAATGAATGCTCAGATATTTGATATTTTGCAATATAAATGTGTGCAAATATGTGATTTTAAGAAATGAAAAAAATAATTGGAATGTAACTTCATAGTATTTCATTGCTACCTAATCACCCCATATTTAGAAATTTATATTATATCGAAATTAAATTATGTAAAAGATACGTTTGAGATTCGCCGAAGAGTAACAGATAAAGATACGAATATAGATCTTTTCCCCCCCTGGAATAACCGCGAATACAAAAATATAGAAACATATATCCGGCACATCGCTAATACATTAGGACGTTATAAATATTCCTCAATTCAGATAGTGATGATTTATTGATCACAGTTTTGAATGAATCTCTAACAGTTCAATTTGCAGAATACTAAACAAGATATCAGAGATTAAATTCTCGAACATCACTTGGCGAAACACCATAAAGAATAAATTTTAAACTTTTAAATAAAACGACAATTGAATATTGAAATAATTAGGTACTGTATTTAACAAGAAAGGAAAGTCGATATGTTTCGATTTATGAAATCATTATCAAGACTAACTACAGGAGAATATTAGAATCTAATTTTATAAAACAGAGAATAGTAAAGGTGATTCCTGATAATCAATTTTTTCGTTCACAAGGGATATTTTACTATTAAATGCGTAACTTATTTCGAGAATTTCGAAAAGGTCAAGACGCGCTTTCCTTCAGTGCAACAATTGGGTTTTATTGAAATGTAGGAAATGATTGAATTTGAGTAATGTTCGGAGAAGCCAGTGGAGTTTTGGTTTTGTAAAGAAGACTTCTTGTTTTCATCGCCACGAATGTTTATATCCCTTCTTTCGAAAAATGTAAACTGTCGTTTCCTGTTGAATATACAGTACCTAATTATTTTAATATAGTGAAACCTAAGTATCGTTTTCTTTTAATGTTTATACTTTATACTAAACGATATAATATAATGAGATCATAATGATTCACATTTCTTAATTTTTGGGCTTAATCAAAATATCAATTTGATAACTCAATTTGCTCATATTTCACTGACAATTTAATTATGAATTTGCTACGTCCAATTTTGAATGAGCTAGGGTGTATATTATTAATTAAATAATAACGACATGGAATGAAATAAAAATAGTAAAATCAAATTAGCCCAATTTATTAGACTAGTTGGTGCTTCAGCTCGGTTGATAGTAGCTAGTTTTATTTATCCGCTGCAACGAAAATGATATTCATTTTACTATTTTTACTTATTTCTATTTCAAGATGCGAAAAGCAAGTATGTCAGATTAATGCGTGTGAAAGCCTGAAAGAGGGAAAATTGTTTATAGAAGAATATGGATATCAGCTAATAGAAAATATAACAAACACGATTTTTACGAAATTAGAGAGGCGAATAAGGTCCTTAGAGCAACCAGGTAAGGTCATTAACGTGGAATAGGTATGACAGTTATAATATCAATATTCTTTGGCTATATGAGGATATTCTTGGGAAATTCGTGTAATTACGTTTTTGTATATTTGAAAAATTACGGGGAAGATTATACATACTTGAGAATGCTATGCTTTGTTTTATAGAAGCAACTCTCACAATGAATGTTTTGAAATATGCTTCACTCCGGACGCAAATTATCATTCCCTATACAAGTTATTTCTTTATTTACAGAAAACTTAAGCTATGCACTAAGAAGAAAGTATCTAAAAAGGGTGAATTTAGTACAAAAAAAACGGGATAAGGATAATTTATTAATGAAAAAATATATGTATGTGATTTTCAATTAACTTTCTCTGCCTTTTCTTTGTTTATAGTTTATTAATTGCAGTAGGTTGAACTTCAAAAATAGTTTCAACATTTTCCAATATAATTATATATAAGTTACTACTGCGAAAATGCTTGTGAACAAAGTATTTATATAGTAAGATACCAGCAAATAACACAACTAACCTTTCAGCATAAATTAGTCAATTCTTCGACTGTTAACTTTATTATTCTAAGCATATGAAATCTTTGGTTTTCGTTCTCGTCTCACATAATTTCTGATTACGTCATGATGAAATAGCGCTTATTAACTACTAGTTATGTCTGCCTGCTTCATTTGACCTCAAGTCCTTCCAAGTTTGATCTTTTCTCTTGCAAACGACAGCTGCATCAGTGATGTATTCATTAAATCGCATAGCGTTCGTAGATATAGAATATTTTCCTATTTCTATACGATTTTGTTACTTCGATCTCCAACTTGAATAGGAAATAGAAATTTACTTCATGTACAGGCCATTTTGACTGCAGATAAATCAATTCAAATACACATGACACATTAGTTGAAAAGTGAAGCCAGTCAATAGAAATTAAATCAGTAAATCAGATGACATCAACCTTAAGCTCAATCTTGAAACTTCTACAGCACCATTTTGAATGACAAGTTGCATTACCACTAACTAAGGCATGGACGTGCTCCTTACCTTCAAGAAAAATTTTAGGCATTGAAACTCGGCGGTGCCCCCCGCAACGCGGCGACCCAAGGGCCCCACCCACGCGACGGCCCTGTATATATATATATATATATATATATATATATATATATATATATATATATATATATATATATATATATATATATATATATATATATATATATATATATATATATATATATATATATATATATATATATATATATATATATATACATAATTCTTCTTGAAATAAACAATTAATTTAAATATTCTACTTACATTATTCACAAACATTCATGTACAATGAAATATATAATTATTTAACAGTAATATAAATCATAATTGTGTAAATGAAATTTGGTTTATTAAAATTAAGTTTCTTCAAAATATGGCGATACTATTTTAATGAAAAAAATATTCATAAATATCCGTTTTTATAATCATCTAATTTTGATGAAACGCTTTTACGGACGTTGAGAATATGAATTCATTCTGTTTTTAATATTGAAATTAAGTGAGAGTAATTATGGCATTTTCATGCTCACTGATATATTCTTCCATTTTACTACACTCAGAAACTTTTAACAACTACCTAAGAACACACCAGTGAATAAAAAACTGAAAATGTTTTTAAAATTTGTGGTTTTACTGAAACATAAACATAAGTTTTTCACAGACGAGATATAAGAATATTTAGGAATTTCCAATGTCATGTATATTGTGGATAGACCCCCTCGTAAAAGCAGTGGAGCTGTCCATCGCCTGTATTAATATAGGCTTTCAGGCTTAAATTTAAAGTTATATGCATTGGGAAATCCTATAGTAATGGCCTAGCTTACGTTTCTTTTGGGAATATAAAATTAGGTAACTGATCGTTAGAATCATAAATATATCTGATAGGCGCAAGTAAAATAGGTCAAAAGTGCGGACATTTTTAAGTACAAACGAAACTGTGATTTGTGTTCAACTTATCATGGCGGATTATTGTAGTTTCATTTAATCAAATATATGTTCAATCTCACTCCTTATATGAAAACAAATACGTTTTTCATAATCCTTGAATCATGGATATATTATATGTATACAATATTTTAGAGATTCTTGCCTACTGTAGTACATTTTTTTCTATTCAAAGATATATTTCGATGTTTTTCCCAATATAGTAATATAAAATATGATTCTTACTATCTATCAACATAAATTCTGCCAATACTTTCCAATATTAATTGTATGGTTCAATATTGATACTTCTTCACAGTATGGTCTTTGTCCAGAGAAAATAATAGATGGTTAGAATGCTCGAAAGGTCCATGCGAATGTGTACCTGAAACCAAGTCGATGAATTGTTGGCAATCAAATTTACCTTCCCTACCTTTAGAACAAATAATTCCATATGATACATTTGTAATGTAAGTAAGTATATGAAAAGAGCAACTTAAATTATTTCCTATCTTTTACTTTTAGCGATCTTGGTATAAACAAACTAACAACGTTAAACAAAGATGCATTCAAACATCTCTTGTTCCTCAATGAGTTAGACCTTTTCGACAATGAAGTTGATTATTTGCCGGAAACATTATTTGATGATCTCGAAAATCTCAAGTATCTGTGAGTAAATTACTAATATAGGTGTACCAGTTTGAAATCATAAACTGTTTCATTTTTTACAAACTAGGACATTTATTCGGAACAAACAAAATAAACCCCCTAGCGGAACTGGTTATACGAGTTCACGGTGCATCGAAAATTCCCACCTACATTAGACGGTAAATGAGAGAAATGCTAAGATGATTATCACAAGATTATCACGGTCTCAACAGTATTATCCATGCATCTACATTTTCCGCCGGACTGTTTCACCTGTCTGAAAGACGTGCTTCATTTGTTTCCGACTGGTGGCACTGTCATATTTATATGCCATTGAGCCCCGAACAAGAGAGAAACAGCTGTCTATTATTTTCCATCGAAGTTTGAACTTCCAATTTCTGAATTATCGTATAAATGGATAAATTTTGAATTGTTTCATTTTCCGTCCAATCTTTAGATATATTTTCCACATCGCCTTATAGAAATTGTCACTTCATCTCATATTAACATCAATTTTCTTTCAGGTTAGGACATAATGTGCGAGATGATGCAAAATTAATAAGATACTAATTTCCTTTTTTTCAGACGCTTACACAAAAACTTTCTAACAGATTTACCCGAAAACATATTTTGGGGTATGAGAAACATGAAAACCTTAGATTTATCTTTGAATCGCTTGAAGAACTTACCTAAAGATATATTTACTCTTTGTCAGAATTTGGTAATGTTGTACTTATCCGGAAACAAACTCGAAGAACTACCTGAAGGATTGCTATATAACATGAAATTCCTAGAAGATTTAGATGTCAGTAAGAATAAGTTGAAAACACTTCCTTCGTCTATATTCAAGGACTTATCTTCGTTAAAGAGACTCAACTTGGCTGAAAATGAACTCGTGGAATTAAATGAGGGTAAAGTAGTGTAAATTTTAATTCATTTAATTAAATGATACAGAAGCAAAGACCTATATCATAAGATTTCGGTTATATATCTATTGATTTATATCTTCAGTTCATTCAATTTAATTTATTATTAATAATAATAATAAAATTTATTAGTA
Organism: Cynegetis impunctata; assembly: GCA_030704885.1. Classification (NCBI taxonomy): domain Eukaryota; kingdom Metazoa; phylum Arthropoda; class Insecta; order Coleoptera; family Coccinellidae; genus Cynegetis; species Cynegetis impunctata. Next base: position 53,382 of record JARQZK010003100.1, on the reverse strand, counting down.
CGTTAGGCTATACAGCGTGTACAGGCTGTCCCATTTTCGATGTCCTTATGGGGTAACTCGCTTATTTTTAAAGATAGAGATTTGCAGTTTTCGCGAACGTTGGCTACTTTTTTGTTAATCTCACGATACCGTAAATAAACTTTTCATAGCTTGCTTCGTTTTTGAGATACAGGGCGAAGTTGAAAATATTGCATTTTGGCCCCCCTCCTGTATCACAGCTTCTTTCAACTTATAAAATAAGTAAAAACTGTTTTTATACAATTTTTCACGTAGAATCCAGTGGCGTAGTCAGATTCTTGGAATGATCTGTCATTGTTTAGATATAACCCAATGTTATAATTTTTTAGATGGAACACACTATATATTTTTCCATATTCAAAACATAAATGTTTTGCGCTTTTTAAAAATATATAATACTTATATAAAATTTTAAGTATTAGCCCTGTATTTAGATAATTTTCTTTTTTTTTATGTCAATTCAAGACAAATATCACTTTGATAGATCGTTCGACGCAGTAAACAAATATATCACTTCTATTTATATAGGTAAGAATGAAAAGTAGTCATTAAACAAATATTATTTGATATAAGTTACTAAACAGAGATATATTTAATGATTATAACAAAAATAGAAACTTGTATGTACCATTGCTACAAAACAAAGTTCTATTATTTTTCTGTTGAAAATGTTTTGTAAATATTGTTCAAATTACTTCGAAAACTTCTCTCGTGGTATTCATCAGAACATCTCGATTTTCGTGCCGCGTGTGGTTTATTTTATTTTTTATGTAGCCCCATATAAAGAAATCTTATATAGATAAGTCAGGGGACCTTGGTTGCCAGTTAATGGGGTCATTTTTATCAATACACTGGTTTTAGAATCTTTCATTAGGATAAATATTTTTTATATTGAGCCAACGGAATTTCGTCAAGTAGAAAGAAAATCATCCAAAATCTTCAAATATCTTTGATGATTCAAGTTACCGTCGAAAATATGGTAGACAAATCTTCCTCCAAAAACGAAACAAAATCGGACAATATACCACCTACAAAACTCAATAATTTTCTCAGTTTCACTTGGGTGTAGATGCTGTATAGCTTGGAATATCTAGGGAGTATATATATATATATATATATATATATATATATATTATATTATATATATAAATATATATCATATATATAATGATATATATATATATATATATCATATATATATATATATATAATATATATATATATATATATATATATATATATATATATTATATATATAATATATATATATCATACATATATATATATTATATATATATATATATATATATATATATATATTAATATCTTCGAAAACCCTTGGAATGCCAACCGAATCTTCAATTTCTCTGCAAGTATTTTTGTTCTCTTCTACCTTTGCGAGGGACACTAAATTTCATCATTTTCGACATTTTCTTTTCTATAACTTTCTGGCCTAGGCCTTTTCGAAAGAATCCGAAAAAGGAAACTTAAAATTTATATCCTTATTATCTAACTGACACCCAGCAACTGAGTAATAGTAAATAACTTTCAAAAATAGAGGTCCATCGCCTTGATTTGGATTTAAACCAACTTGGTAATATATCCCAACCATATCTAATTTTTCGTAGTTTTGATATACTGGATTATCATTTCGCCATTGTAAGAAAAATGTGTACAATTTGACAGGAACTATAAATATTCTGCAATTGCTTTTTTTTCATAGCCACCTACTAATTAGGTCCAGAGCGTATATACATAGTTGATAAATAGTGTTTCATTAGTTCAAATTCATTGTTTTGTCAAATTATTGAATAACGTATATTAAAACAATATTTTTTTATGAAAACTTTTCATTCTCACCTATATAAATGGAAGTGATATATTTGTTTACTGCGTCGAACGATCTATCAAAGTGATATTTGTCTTGACTTGACATAAAAAAAAAGAAAATTATCTAAATACAGGGCTAATACTTAAAATTTTATATAAGTATTATATATTTTTGCAAAGCGCGAAACAGTTACGTTTTGAATATGGAAAAATATACAGAGTGTTCCATTAAAAAAATTATAACATTGGGTTATATCTAAACAATGACAGCTCATTCGGAAAATCTGACTACGCTACTGGATTCTACGTAAAAAAGTGTAGAAAAAACAGTTTTTCCTTTTTCTATAAGTTAAAAGGCAGCTGTGATACAGGAGGGAGACCAAAATGCAATATTTTCAACTTGTATCTCAAAAACGAAGCAAGCTATGAAAATTTTGTTTTTGGTATCGTGAGATTAACAAAAAAGTAGCCAACGTTCGCGAAAACCGCAAATCTCTATCTTTAAAAATAAGGGAGATACCCCGTAAGGACATCGAAAATGGGACAGCCTGTACTCGTCAATTGTAATAATATTTATAACTTCAATACAAACACTTCATACATGTATATACATACACATTCATAAGTAAATATAATAATCATATATATAAATAGTTGATAGAATTGATATATTCACCTAAATACAAAATATCGCAATTCAAATTTGGGGAAATTTCATTTTTTTGTTCTGTTTTCAGATATATTTCACAGTCTAGCCAATTTGGAATACCTCAACCTAAGGAAAAATAAAATTGCGAATATTTCTAGAAGATTATTAAGTCCAATGCAAAACTTACAAATTCTACAACTTGCTTCAAACAAGATTGCAGAGGTTAGTTGACAAAAGTCAATTATATTTTATGAGATATGTCGTGGCAATGCCACTGTCATTCTTAACACTTCTTCTTACCTCGATAAAATGTCCAATCTTCTTGACACCCCCGACTATAAGCGTATCACTCATGACCCGACAACATACCTGGAGAAAACCACAAGATCTCGTATCAACCAATCGAATCTCCCACCTGAAATAAAAAAGTCTCTAATCCCAAGAGAAAAATCTTCTAGAACCCCTCGAATTTATGGTCTACCCAAAGTTCACAAGCCTAATATTCCACTTCGACCCATTGTCAGCGCTTACAATTGTCCAACACATCCTCTTGCGAAATATCTCGCCAAAACCCTTCAACCCCTTGCCGAACAAACCCAGTCATACGTCAAAAAACTCTTTTCACTTCATAGAAACTCCTTCAAAGTTATTGATATTACCCCCAACTGATCTTCCTTGTTAGTTTTGATATTGTCTCCTTATTTACAAATATCCCCATTGAAAGAAACACTTTCCATCCCTAGACACGAAACATCAAATATCCCCAGACAACCTATCCCTGATCAAACCACTGCATGGCCAAACACTTATTTCATCTTTCAAGGCAATTTCTTCAGACCAAATCAAGGAGCCCCAATGGGATCCCCTCTCTCCCCCATCATAGCCAACATTTTCATGGAAACATTTCGAAACCCAAGCTCTCTCGTCATTCGACCTTAAACCTTCATGCTGGCTACGTTTATGTTAGACGATGTCTTTGCGATCTGGCCCCATGGCGAAGACTCGTTGCTCCACTTCTTGAATCATTTGAATGGGCATACATTCCAAGTATCCAATTCACAATGGAAGTGGGAAAACGATGGGTCTCTGCCATTCCTCGATGTCATGATCAAAAAAACTTCCATCCCCAAGGCTTCTTCCTATTCAGTTTATCGTAAACCCACTCATACAAACCGTTATCTGAATGCCCACTCTCACCACCATCCTTCGTTCAACTTAACTCTGTAGTAGTTAATTACCCCTAATCTTACCGTTCCATTCGACTATCTGACGACGAAACACCGTGAATCAGAACTCAAAACTCTAAAACATATATTATTACGGAACGGTTACAAACACATATCCAAATCGACAAGAGCATACGCAAAACACACAAATATCACCCCACCTCTACCACCTTCCAATCCCACTGAACACAAGAATCTACACCTAAATTATTTCTTCCTTACATCAAAAGGAGTAACAGATAAGATCGCAAGATCTCTCAAAAACACAAAACATCAAAACAAATATTCACTACTCAACAAAAACTCTCCCATTCTGCGTCAGATCCGTCAAGATAAAATTCCTAACGAAAAATCACGGTGTTTATTGAGATTCCCTGTTCCAATTGTCCTCGTTCCTATATAGGACAAAAAACGAACGACGAATTTCAGGTCCCGTGCAAGGAACATTCACTTTCGGTAAGACACTCAGATACTCGCCAACGCCCTTTCCCAACATCACACCCAAACAGGCCACATTATCGATTTCCCCCAATACAAGAACTATCGCTCCCGTCCGATCTTTCAAATCTCGAAATTTATCCGTTGAAGCTGTAGAAATAGAAAAACGTCCAAATTGTTGAACACCAGAGATGACAGTCACAGACTCCCATCAGCATGGAAACCACTTCTCAGTGGTCGCCATGTAACGCCCAATCAGAGTGCATCCCGCACTGATGATGAGCGGTGAGTACCCACCCCCCCTCCCCTAAAATACGGACCACTCGACGATCGGCCCGATCAGTTGGAACTCTGAAGAGTTAGGCAGATTGTGACTTCAGAGTTGACAGGAAGCAATTTAACGGTTAGTGAGTAGGCAGGTTGAGGACCACGCAATCGTATTGTTTCCGATTCCTCCTAAATTCGATTCGTGGAGTAGGCCAGATTGAGGCCACGAGTCTGAATTATTTCCCTTCTAATTCTCCTGAAGATGGCTTCGCAAAAGGGAGCCGAAACGTCGAGATTTTTCAAATCTTTTACGCGGTTCATTCCGTGAACCAAGTTTTCATATTATATAGTATAATATATATATATATATATATATATATACATATATTTATATATATATATATAAATATATATATATATATATATATATATATATATATATATATATATATATATATATATATACATATATATATATATATATATATATATATATATGGATATTTTATATGGATCTAAAGGCCAGTTTTGAAGGTTAAAAGTTCTACGTTTTTACGTAGATGGAACGTAGGTAAGAGAATTGCCGTTTGGTATGAATTTTTTTCGCAACCGTCGTCATTTCTACATGGAGATTTCTTGTTTTTTCACTGTTTTGGATATTCTGAACAAGGACACAGCTCCTCCAGATTGATTTATTGAATAGAAGTTTCACAAGTACATCAATATGAACTCAAACAAGGGCCCTCTTGGTGGATTCACCTATCTTTAATAACCGCCACTATTTTAATGTAAAAATTTCATGGTTTTGTGGGTTTTATCGTTTAGATCGCCTCGGCAGTCCCTGCAAAATCATTCAGGGCGTTAATAAGTTGAGTGTAAAAAACAACAAGCATAAGCAGAAAATACGACCTCAGTGATAGAACTCTACTAATGACGCGATTTTTGAAATTAAGGTCTATGTTATTTATATCTGTAGTTTTAGTGAATAATGCTCTGAAATATATTCAACTTCCAAAACCATTACGTTTTTCACTTTTGAGCAAGGAATTTCAATTATATAAGTATATATAAGTATATATATATATATATATATATATATATATATATTTATATATATATATATATATATATATATATATATATATATATTCTCTAGAATAAATAATAATATATATATATATATAATATATATATATATATATATAATAAATTATATATATATATATATAAATATATATATATATATATATATATATATATAATATATGACGTAATATATGACAATTCTTCATAATGTTTTATCATTATAACTCATAGTTTTAATATTCATTCGAAAAATAAAGTGATTGAAATTATCAATGCCCTATCGTCTTCACTTATATACTAAAACATTTAAATTTAAAAATATTTCTTCATCATAATTGCGAACTTTGTATTCTGATGGTTTCATTTATCTTTTCAGCTTGAATCTGAAACGCTCAAGGATCTCTCAGAACTGAATGAGTTGAATTTAGGACAGAACTATATCACAGATTTGCCAGAAGAATTATTTCTGAGTAATAGAAAGTTGAGAAAACTGATATTGTATTCGAATTCGCTCAATGAATTGAAAGAAAAGTCTTTAATGGGATTGGAAAAGCTCTCTACTTTGTTGGTGAATAATAACTTACTGGAAAACATTCATCCTAACCTTTTCATATATGCTCCAAATATAGAGAAATTGTGAGTGATCTCGATCTACCAATAACTACAGTACCTCATTTTGAATTTTATTGAGTCCAGATTTTGATTACTGATAATAGCAAGTTATCGTTCAAATCTGTAGTATTGCGATGTAGGAAATAAATATTTATATATATATATATATATATATATATATATATATATATATATATATATATATATATATATATATATATATATACTAGCTGACCCAGCAAACGTTGTTCTGCCATATAAATTATTTTTATCTATCTATCTTTCTATATATTCATCTATCTGCCGATATATCTTTATCTATCTAACTATCTATCTTTCTATCTACAGATCTATCTATCAATCTATCTGACCCGGCAAACGATGTTCTGCCATATAAATTATTTTTATCTATCTATCTTTCTATGTATTCATCTATCTGCAGATGTATCTCTATCTATCTTTCTATCTATTCATCTATCTGCAGATGTATCTCAATCTATCTAACTATCTATCTATCTAGGTAGTTATCTATCTTTCTATCTATCTATCTATCTATCTATCTATCTATCTAACAATCTATCTATCTAACTATCTATCTATCATTATAGCTATCTATCAATCTATCTGACTCGGAAAACGTTGTTTAAATTATTAAAATATCTATTCAAAAATATGGGTTGTTGAAAGAAGGGTGAAAATTTAGAGTTTTACGTGTTTTTTAATGCAACATCATAAAAAAATAAAAAATTTTGTCCAAAAAATTTATAAAAATGTTTGGGGTGTGTCTAACCCTTATCACTTAGGGGCATGAAAAATATATCAGACCGACTATTGTTATTTTCGATTGCCATCTTGCAACCCTATTGCGGATCTGTCGTAAAAGTCATTGCAAAATGAAAATAAAAATTTTGCCTCAGAAATTGATCTTTATAATTAACAAATAAAAAATAGGGGTTTATCGTAGAGGGATAAAAATTCAGGGTTGTATGTATTTTTGAATGCTGTATCATAAAAAAATAGAACAACAAATTTTGTCTGAAAAATGAAATAAAAAAATTTAGTGGTGAATGAAAAATAGATGTTGGCCGATTCTCAGACCTACCCGATATGCACACCAAATTTCATGAGAATCCATCAAGCCATTTCGGAGGAATTTAACTTCTAACACCGTGACACGAGAATTTTATATATTAGATATATATATATATATATATATATATATATATATATATATATATATATATATATATATATATATATATATATATATAGCCTCATCATAGGTTATTAATGTTTGAAACAAGATTTTATTGATAAGTTTACTTTTGTCATGTTATTCATGACTTTGTCAAAACGTTCAATGGACAAAATTGCTGTTATGAAAGTTTTGAGGAAGTCGAGAATTTCGTGAAGAAACATTTGTCAAGCGTCAATGGCCTGGTTTTTCTTATAAAATATGAATAAGTGAAAATACAGACAGCACAGACTTAAGCAATTATCGACAATTGTACGACAAACTTTACAAAGTTTCAAAATATAATTTGCAAATTCTGAATAATTAAATTTTAAATATCTTATCCTAAATAATGTTTATATATAAAAAAATTGTGGAACCAGAAAGGCAGTAAAAGTTTACACAAACACGTACCAGCTTTCAAAACTTCATGAAAAAATACACCATTTTCAGGCATTTGGACAGTAACAAATTCCGCTTTCTGCAGCCAAGGACTCTCGATTCCCTGAAGAACATAACATCTATCAAGATGACAAAAAATCAATGGCATTGTGATTGTAATATTTTGTATCTAGCATTGTGAGTATACTTTGATTTATTTTTTGTTCTATTCAAACACGTGAAGTGACTGAAATATATAATAATCAAATATTTCTCAACATTTAATTCGATTTGAGTTTGAATCAATCAACATTTCTGACAATTTTCAAAGGTACATTTATTGAGATAGAAAAAAAGAGATCATTTTGTTCAATGTTGAAATACAAAAGTCTCGTGAGAAGATACTTCGAAACTAACCTCGAGAAGAAGAGAATGCGTTGGTTTCCTTTCGTGTGAAGAAAATTAAATATGTTATTTTCATTTCTTATACAAAAATTTTTATAATTATCCATTCATTTTGGATCATAATTATTCATTACTTACATGATTCATTTCTTAAATTTTTATCTATATAACGTCAAATGTAATGTTATTTCAAATATCGATAATAAGCATTATAAATAAATAGTAGTAGATTCTATATTATTATCATAATGGCAATAATTCAAATATTCATAATATATATGTCAACATGAATTATATATAATAAATACTTTCATTCATTATTGTGTCATTTTTATTTAAATATTTTCGATTATTTCAAGCTTTAAATGAAATATCTGAAGAAAGTTTCAAAAATAGCTATTGGAATATAAGAATCCAACAACTGAAGTTATCCTTAATTTTTTACTATAAATTTTTGAATATACAGGTCATATATGATTTAAAGACCTGTTCAATTTCAATGAATGTTGTAAAACTGTTTTGGAGAAATAACCCTAAAACTATGTATTTATATACCTACTACAAATTTGGAGAGAATGGTGACATCTTATATGTTAAATTATTCATTTTTCAATTAAAAACCTCCAAGGTACTTTTGTTATGAAACTAAGTTTTCTTATGTGATTGGTCTAATGATTGGCATTATTATACTTGGAGCTCAAATATTTTTCAACTGCAAAATTCAGAATTTCATTTCATCTTGATTAAATATATATTTGAAAATGAAAACTCCCACATTTCTATAAAAATTTATGATTTTGTGAAAAAACCGGAATTATATTCGAAAAGTGTCCTATTTCATAGATTTCTAAAGAGAATTAATGAAACCCGTGAAACCAATATTTTTAAAACAATGCTTCATTCCAAATGTGCCACCTGAAAAATTCATAGACGAAAAAGGTAACCGAAAAAACACCGTACAAATAATTTTTGAAGAGCTTTTACTCTTTATCGATCATATTAAATATTTCTCGAAATTACCCATGCAAATTGAAATATATTTAGATTATATAAAATAAGCATAATGGATAAGATTACTGAAAAATTATTTTGTGTGTTACTCAAAATCATAGAGGTGCCAGATAGATATAGAGGATTCGTAAATATCGGACATAGACCTCGAATAAAATATAGAATAAAGAGAATTTAAAAGTTCAGAGAAACCATAGACGTTACATGGGTCGAGATATAGGTGGATCTATATTTTAAGAGTTCAAATTTTACTTGGATCTATATTTTTCATAGATCTATATCATCGAAGGTTCTATATTTTTCATGGATCTATATTTTTCATAGATCTATATTTTTCATGGATCTATATTTTCATTAATACATATTTTCCATGGATCTATATTTCTCATGGATCTATATTTTCAAAGTTCTATATTTTCATGGATCTATATTTTCACGAATCGGGCCGCTCACTAGTATTAATCTAAAAAAATAAACTATATCAAATATTTTTTTCTGGACCGAACCGCAAATTGATGAGAAACTCTTCCCCCAGAAATTTTTTCGGTTTGCTAAGACGTGCAGCAGTTCAAATCCAGCATAAGCCGTCATTTATTGAAATCATCTTGGTGTGCTTGAAAGGCATCATATCCTTTGTTAATTTTTCTTGAGCACTTTCAACCCGTGAGAAAGCTCATATTTTATAAAATTTAGACATGAAAGTAGCAAGCTTAAATTAGAAGATTGGGGTAAGCAGCAAGCTCAAGAAAGAATATTGTCGCCCACATCACAGTTCGACTAATTGGATGATATTTTGTTCAAATTTTTCAAATCATGATCAGATTTAAATAAATTCAACTTTATTCCAGGTGGATATCTGACAACAGTAACAAATTATGGGATTCGCAACCAAGTTGTAGGGGACCAGGAGACTTAAGTGGTGAACTTTTGAGAAACATGAGGTTCCAACACCTTTGTGATGGACAATGGGCAAGTATGATAAATCTAGCTCCAAGAGTGCCAGTCAAACATAAATCAGAAGATTAAACTGAAAATTAATTGAACATGTCAACTAAGTGATTAATAATTTGTAATTTAAAGTAACTTGGTAATAATATATATATGATTTTCAGATAATATGCAAATTTTGAGTATGAATAAAAAGCTCATTCATCAGCAAAATGTCTATTTCAGTTCCAAAACAATCTGATCCCCTTTATATATTTTTCTAGTAATTTAAAATATATCGCAATGTCCAATTATTTGCAATTCTATATTTATCCGAAAATACTGTTGAACAATGACGACCGTATGAGAGAAAATTTAATGGAAAAACCAACATGGAATATACTAACTTATCCGCAGTTGAAACATCGCAATAACTGATAAACCAAACTTTTATGGAATCGCTTAAAACATTGGATATAATTCAATTTGTAACTTCTAGAAACAAGGAAAAAATCACTTTAAAAAAAGATTACCAGACACTGAAAGTTGTAATATGCTCACAACATGCGGGATTATGTACTTTATATACAACTAGAAGTGTTAGAAGTTAATTTGTAGATTGTGTTGGATGTTTTTCAAAAGGGAATAAACTCCCTCCAGTAACTGGAGATTTTCCTAAATCACTATTTGTAATTTCATTATCATTGATGATATTTTTGTACTTTGAATTGATTCAGAACTAAATACGTAATTTCAGCAAACCATTTCAGCAGCATGACACTCGTGCTCTCTGTTATTTGGCTTACGTTCAAAATACCGTAGCAAGGGCGTAAGCAATGACAGCTCGAGTGACCCGATTAAATACTCGCGCTGCCTACTTCCCTGCTCACTGCCGTGGACGTGAGCTGCATGTTAATGGGTATAAGAATTTATTATGCATCCTGATCTAGAAGGATCTATCTGGGGCTTGATAAATCAATCATCCCCTGTTGAAACAGGGAATATAATAAATAAATGAATATACAGGGTGACCCAGAGCTACGTAATTGGTTCATAACTTTTTTGTCATTGAAGATATCGATATGAAATTTTCATAGCAAATATGGTCTGACTAAGTCTATTTTTCAAAATTATTTTGAAAAAAATTGCACTTCCGGTTTTGCCGGAAATGATATCAAGTTTGTTATTTCAAATGGAATACCCTGTATATTTTTTGACTTTCGAATGTCTTATGTAATTTATGATAAAATTGTTATTAAATTCTTTATACCTAAAATGAACAGTTTTCGAGTTACTAATTTTTTTCGTAAAATTTTGTTAGTAGGTCTGCGGTTTGGATTTTTGTAACCTTGAAACAGTGTTTTATTCATTCCTTGTCAAAATTTTCTATATTTCTAACTTATTACTTGATAAAATCTAGGGTGAAGTTGGCAAATTTCAAACGTTAATAACTTTATTATTCTTAATAGAATGCTATGTATATTTTTGCATTTTCAAATTTGCTATTCAATTACCTTTCGATTTGTATAACCATTCCCTATACCTAAAGTTAATAATAACAAAGATATTTCACAATTTTGTGATAATTTATATATCAATACACCTGAGAAATCGTCTAGCGTGTTATTTTGACGTATCCATGGATACCAATAATAAAAATTATTTAAAATCTAATTGTGTCACCTTTTCCAGTATTTTTTCAGTTAATAAAATGGATTTTAAGCGACAAGAAATGATAAATACCTATGGTTTACTGTATTGGAGAAGCGGATCGAAATGCTCTGCTAGCTAGTAGAATTTATCATCAAAAATATTCTGATTCTGATTCAACTACGTCTTGTGATTCTGTTATTAATAAGCATTGATTTCTTTCTGTATAACAATGAAATGTATAATTTGGAGTAACTGTTGGATCATGCGAATGTACTCCTCCTGACTAAAATGATAATGTCAAACTTGACATTGCAATTTGACATCAGTCTACTACAAACATATGTTGTTTATAAACAACAATAATTATTGAATATTAACGTCTTAGAATTACTATTTTTTCAATATCTTTTCGGATATCAGCATCAGGTGCTAAAAACCTAATGAACAGAAAAGGTGACACAATTAAATTTTAAACAATTTTCGTAATTGGTATCCATGGATACGTCAAAAATAACTCGCTAGTCGATGTCTCAAGTGTATTGATATATAAATTATTACAAAATTGTGAAGTATCTTTGTTATTATTAACTTTAGGTATAGGGAATGGTTATACAAATCGAAAGTTAATTGAATAGCAAATTTAATAATGCAAAAATATACATAGCATTCCATTAGAAATAAGAAAGTTATTAACGTTTGAAATTTGCCAAATTCACCATAGATTTTATCAAGTAATAAGTCAGAAATATGGAAAATTTTGACATGGAATAAATAAAACAATGTTTCACGGTTACAAAAATTTAAACCACATATCAATAGACCTACTAACAAAGAAGTTATAGCCTATTTTTGTTGAAGACGCAACTGTCAAAATTTTACGAAAAAAATTAATAACTCGAAAACTGTTCACTTTAAGTATGAAGAATGTTATGACAATTTTATTATAAATTACATAAAAAATTCAAAAACCAAAAAATATACAGGGTGTTCTATTTGAAATAACAAAGTTGATATCACTTCCGGCAAAACCGGAATGCAATTTTTTTCAAAATAATTTTGAAAAATAGACTTGGTCAGATCATATTCGCTCTGAAAATTTCATATCGATATCTTCAATGACAAAAAAGTTAAGGACCGATTACGTAGCTCTGGGTCACCCTGTATATATATATATAGTGTGTTCCCAAATTGAACGTACAAACGAAAAGGAGAGATTCCTTAAGTAAGTTTGAGAAAAAAAAGTCCCGTAAACATGAGGTCGCAAACGTTTAATTTTCGAGATACAGAGTGTTGAAGTTTGAATTTTTTTCAAGTTTTTTTCTCATAGTATCTACACTTTATAAGATATTCAACTGAAATTTGGCATAGATATTAATATTGAGAGTTCTCACCACGTGACGTGGCAATTTTGATAGCAGATCTACAGGGTGATATTTTTTCTGGAACACTGTCACCTGTTTTCCTCAAGAACTTTTTTTTGGTGAGCAACTGTCAATTTGAAAAAATGTAAAAAGAAGCTTTGTTGTTATACTAAATTTTTCGGTCACGTGTAGTTTTGTCGTATCTGCTACCGATTTCGATAATAAAAATTTTGAACGATTCTCTCGAAATCCTCGGAAAAATCCAAATTATCATAAAATTAAGATAGTAAGCTGTGGTGATTGTATTCAGTGTCAGTTTTGACACATCAAATAATTGAACGTTTGTGTTTTAAAAAGTAAAGGTGGTTGCATTTGTGGCTATTTATTTTTTTGAATGTAGACTACTATTTTCATTACGATTTTTATGACTGTCACAACAATATTTGATCAGAAAATATAAACCTCTACACATTTTAATATCAAAACATGCCGAATTTCACGAATTCCGAAATGACTGACATGCATTTCATGTATGGTCTTGCAAATGGAAATTCAAGAGAAGCTAAGCGTCTTTACATGGAACGCTATCCCAATAGAGGGATACCAGATCATCGAATGTTCTCTGATATTCATAGGCGTCTTTCAGAAGCTGGATCTTTTTCCACGAAAAAAATTAATTCCGGTAGACCACGCAGTGTGAGAACACCACAACTCGAAGAGGCAGTTATGAACGAAATAGAACAACATCCAAGAACCAGTACAAGAAAAATTGTCTCAAGAACTTCAATTATAAATTTTCATAATGAACACATATGGGCTGAGGAGAATCCGCATGGATATGTAGAAACCCATTCTCAAAAGCAATTTTCACTAAATGTGTGGGGTGGTAATATTGGCGATCATTTGATTGGTCCTTCCTTCTTGCCAGGTCGACTAACAGGTCAATCATACAGACATTTTTTTAGAAAACGATTTGCCCTTGTTATTGGAAGATATACCTCTTATGCTACGACGAGAAATGTGGTTCATGCATGACGGTGCTCCTGCTCATTTTTCAGTTATGGCAAGGGAGTATTTGGACGACAATTATGAAAACAGGTGGATTGGACGGGGGGGACCTCAGTCATGGCCCGCCAGATCCCCAGACTTAAATAGTTTAGATTTCTTTTTATGGTGCCACCTGAAATCTGTAGTATACTCGACGCCAGTGAACACCGTAGAAGAACTGAGAAATCGTACAATAGGCGCGTTTGATACAGTAAGGAATACTCCGGGAGTGTTTGAAAGAGTTCGATCGTCTATGAGAGGAATAACAGAAGCTTGTATAAGAGTTGGGGGAGGACATTTTCAACATTTACTGTAGTTCAGTCCTTTGCGGTCACTTAGTTTTCTTGTTATGATTTTTTTTTTGAGTTTTACGTTTCTTGTAGTAATACATTTTTCGTAATGATTATACAAGTTTATCAAATCTTTATGAATCATCGCAATAGATCAGCAAAATTTTCATAAAAACTAATAATGAATTCATTCACCACAGCTTACAAACTGGCCTCCTTATCATAATTTGGATTTTTCCGAGGATTTCGAGAGAATTGTTCAAAATATTTTTTCTCGAAATCAGTAGCAGATACTACAAAACTACAAAAAAACGAAAAGTTTAGTATAATAACAAAGCTTCTTTTTACATTTTTTTCAAATTAACAGTTGCACACCAAAAAAAGTTCTCGAGGAAAACAGTTGACAATGTTCCAGAAAAAATATCACCCTGTAGATCTGCTATCGAAATTGCCATGTCACGTGGTGAGAACTCTCAAATGTAATATCTATGCCAAATTTCAGTTGAATATCTTCTAAAGTGTAGATACTTGAGAAAAAAACTTGAAAAAAATTCAAACTTCAACACTCTGTATCTCGAAAACGAAACGTTTGCGACTTTTTTTTCTCAAACTTACTTAAGTAATCTTCTCTTTTCGTTTGTACGTTCAATTTTGGAACACCTGTATATATATATATATATATATATATATATATATATATATATATATATATATATATATATATATATATATATATATATATATATATATATATATATATATATATATATATATATATATATATATATATATATATATATATATATATAGATGTATATATTGAAAGTTAATATTTATTTCAGCTAAACAGGCGCAGCATGTATGATGAAAATAGTAATACGTAGGGACATTAATTTGAAAAATTGAGGATTCATCAAATCAACTGTCCAATGAAGTTGCATGAGACTCGTCGAAATGAAATTCCCAGTAATCCTTCAAGGGAAAATGTTTGAAAATTCGATACGATAAAAAGACTAGACAGTCTGTTTCGCTCTTCAGCGTCTACTTCAATGAGTAAAATAGTTTTAGAATATAAAAATAGTTTCATCATAAATATATATATATATATAACTGTCCTTCCTCTTATATATATATATATATATATATATATATCTCTCTCCTTCTTTATATATATATATATATATATATATATATATATATATATATATATATATATATATATATATAGGGTGAGTCATTGATATGGAAAAGCTTGATTGCACCTACACCGTTGATGATATCGGAACGAACCAAACGGTACTGCAAACGAGAGGTAGGAGTGCAGTTTGTAAAATTATTTTACCCTTTACAGGGTGTACCATTTTTGCGGGGCAAACTTTAAGATACTTTTTTTAAAGGGCACCCTCATATATTTTTGCACATATTTGAACTTGCCCTTTGTTGAGATATATAAATTCGTTAAATTTTTGCAAATCGCTTCCGCCGTTCAGAAGTTAATTGATTTTTTCTGAAAATTAATGCGTTTGCTGGCATTATTTGGAAAAATCGCAAGGCACTTGGTTTTCTGAATATCAAGTTGTTATTTAGGCTGTGTCTAAGTAACTGTTCTGTTCTGTTCTGTGTATCTTTTGGCGGAGAGATAATTTATTTTAATTGTGACATCATCTTGCTGTGACGCATTGATTTTGGTACACTTTGAAAGGCCATATCTTGATTTTTTCAAATGGCACTCTATTTATTTGATTACTTAGTCGCATAGAACACATAATTTTATTTTTTTTTCGTAATCCCATACTGTTATTTTGATTTAACGATATTCAGATGACAATTGAAAAATCAGTGTTAACGGCCGCCGGCCGTTATAATTTCATAACGGCCGGCGGCCGTTAATAAATCACTTGTTCAAATATTTATTTCAAAACATCATTCTGCTTACAATAACAACATTGAAATCTTGGTCCACAGCGAGTTGGGATAATAAACCTCTGATTTTCATTTCGCATAGGCTAACAATACATCTTCATTAACCACCTTTACATTCTTGCTTTTACGCCACATTTCAAAATTTTCATATTCTTTTTGATATCGCTCTTGAGTTATTTTCGGCAGTTAATCAACACTCGCTGCACTGCACATGATTCTCCCTATATTTCTAAAGGAATTTGATTTTGTTCCTCAATTTCATCCATGGTCGTTGTTAAAGCGATTGCGAGGTACGGGGTTTCTTCTTTCTTAGGAATCAAAATATAATCTTTCAACTGGATTACGGAAAATTTTAAACGACACACGGCTGATACGCAAATAACGGATTCGGTTAGTTATAATCCTCGGCTGCGCCTCGGATTACAATATCCAACCTCATCCGTTATTTGCTACATATCGGCCTTGTTACGTTAATAACTATAAACGATTGAAATGAAAAACCATAAATTCTGACAACAAACGTCATCGTAACTGATGCGAGCGTCAATTTCAAAGTGTGATAATAAATTATTGAAAAAAAAATTAAAACTTAAAGAAGCTCAGTACGTCGTTTTACCCCAATAAATAATTATTTAGTTTCTTATTCCGACGTACTGAGCTCCTACAATTTGTTTTCAATAATAGCTCATCAAACTTTGAAATTTACGCCCGCAGCAATTACGATGACGTTTGTTGTCACAATTTATTGTTTTTCATGTCACTCGTTTGAAAAAAGAAATTATGTGTTTTTTTTTTAAAATGTGAATTAACTTCCAAACCATCAACTTTCGGAAAAAAACATAGTAAATAGAAAAGATGAACAATGACATATTCTGTGCGACTAAGTAATCAAATAAATAGAGTTCCATTTGAAAATATCAAGATATGGCCTTTCAAAGTGTACCAAAATCAATGTGCCACAGCAAGGTGATGTCACAAATAAAAGGAATCATTTCTCCGTCAAAAGATACCCAAAACAGTTACTTAGACACAGCCCAAATAACAACTCGAAATTCAAAAAACCAAGTGCCCTGCGATTTGTTAAAAAATGCCTGCAAACGTATTAATTTTCAGAAAAAATTAAATAACTTCTGAACGGCTGAAGCAATTTGCAAAATCTTGTATAAATGTATAAATCTCAACTAAGGACACATTCAAATATGTGTAAAAATATATACGGTGCCCTTTAAAAAAAGGGCAAAATAATTTTGCAAACTGCACTCTGATCTCCCATTTACAGTACCGTTTGGTTCGTTTCAAAATTATCAACGGTGTAGGTGCAATCAAGCTTTCCCATATCAATGACCTTACCCTATATATATATATATATATATATATATATATATATATATATATATATATATATATATATATATAATATTATATTTATTTAAATATTTTTTTATATATATATATTTTTTATACAAGGGAGTATTGCCGTAACTTCTAACTTATAAAAGGTTATATTGGGCACTCGGCAAAGTGCCCAATATAACCTTTTATAATTAATATATATATATATATATATATATATATATATATATATATATATATATATATATATATAAATATATATATATATATATATATATATATATATATATATATATATATATATATATATATTATTGTACGTTGGTATGTCGTTATAAATAAATATTTATAAAATATATACCGTTTAATTTGTTGTATCAATATCAGTGTTAGGAGGATACTCTTAAAGTTCTTTGAAAATATTTTTTTCGAATTAATAATGAGTAGGTATTCAGACATCATCATATCACTCGTAGATCAATTTTATTCATAATTCCAATAGGCTCTCTTCCTCTAATTAGGCTGCGTTTGGCAATATTAGGCTCAAAATGATTTTTTCAAAGATGAAGTGAGCGAAAATAATCTTTGAATCTGCAAAAAGGGTATATTGTGAAGTAGAACACGTCATTTATTGACGATTTATCCTTTGTTCCGTCGAGAGTAATTTATTGAAGTATGCAATCACAATATCAGATTTTGAACAATGCAATCAATATCTATGAAATGAATGAGATAAGATAATTTTTCGAACGAATATCATGGCAGTTTTTGGATGAAGTATCATGTGTTGAGTAGTGAAATGATTTTTTTAATTTATTACGAAGTTTTTCTACTATTTCTTCAGATCCAAGGAATCAGAGGAACTGATGGTGAGAAACTATAATTATTATATCTTTCTTTGAATGTATAACCGATTAAACGCATTTTGCATCAATTTGAACATATAATATGAGGAGCAAGCATTGAAAATTAATCATACTTTCAGGTGATGGAAACTGTGTTATTGAGAATGTTACATGGGAGGAACTTCGTACAATAATTGATATACCTGATAGTTTGAACAAAAATGAAATTAATAAAGAAGTCTATAAAAAAGGATGTGCAGAAATCAGTGGTAAGTTATACAGTTCAAGAAGTTCGAAGTTTTATGAACATTTGAAAACTAATTTCATAAAGGAATATTCGACGTAAGAATAGAAATAGAGACATATATATATATATATATATATATATATATATATATATATATATATATATATATATATATATTTATATATATATATATATATATAATATATATATATATATATATATATATATATTATATATATATATATATATATATATATATATATATATATTATATATATATAAATATATAAATATATATATATATATATATATATATATATATATATATATATATATACCGGGTGTCCACGGAAGTTGGCTCGCCCCTATAACTTTTTTTTTTTGAGATAATGAAATGAAATTCAGAGGATCTGTTTAATGCATAAAACTGCATTTTTTGACAAGAAACTCAACTTCATGCAACTTCTGGTTTCACCGGAAGTGACATAAACTTTCGATTTTTAAATAGGACACCTGGTATATTTTCAGTTCTATTGTCTCCATATGATATTTGGAATACAACCATGTATCATTTGTTACTTTTTGTAACCGTTTTTTCATATTTTTTTCGAAATAAATTTTTATTCTAGAGGGCTATGAATGACGAATTTCGGTCCTAAAATATATGTTTAAATACAACTTTAATGTTTTCGATCAAAATGTTCCAGCTATGTGACGTTTGATTTTAAAACTTTTATTACTATTTTTTTCTCAAATGGCAACATGGCTCGTCGGGTTGGAAAAAAAGACGATTTTATTACGATTAATTTGATACCGCACTCTAGGTATTAGGTTGAAAGAAAACTTTCGATGAAAACCTGAAATCCCATAACCTTAGAACTTTCTTTAAATTAAGAATCTTATGGAGATTAAAATAACATTTGAAATCATCGGGTAGCCTGTGATCAACACAACTGAAACAAAATAAGTCCGAAGCTTAGCCCACAAATTTACGTCTCAGGATGGTAGACAGGGTCATTTTAGGACCGAAATTATTTATTTGAATGCATCTTTAGCCCTCTAGAATAAAAATTTATTTCGAAAAAAATAAAACAACGGTTACAAAAAGTAACAAATGATACATGGTTGTATTCTAAATGTCATATGGAGACGAAAAAACTGAAAATATACCAGGTGTCCCATTTAAAAATCGAAAATTTATGTCATTTCAGGTGAAACCGGAAGTTGCATGAAGTTGAGTTACTTGTCAAAAAATGCAGTTTCATGCATTAAACAGTTCCTCTAAATTTCATTTCATTATCTCCGAATAAAAAAAGTTATAGGGGCGAGCCACCTTCCGTGGACACCCGGCATATATATATATATATATATATATATATATATATATATATATATATATATATATATATATATATATATATATATATATATATCAATGAACTAAATCAAAACGTTTAACACGCATATACTACGGAGGTAAACTTTTTGATACAAAAGGGTTTCAACAACAACAGTATATTGACTCATTGAAAAATTTATTGTTTCGCGATAACATTCAAAAATCATTTTATTTTCGTCAGCTGGTCTTCTTCGGACATAGCTGCCAGAATGTGAGTACGTTGAAGAAAAATTCATGTTGAATTTATTCACTTACTTTTGGTGCTTATTTCAAAAATGGAAATTCGAAATATTTTCACTAAAAAACGAAGATTATGAAGTAATTCTCGAGCAATTCCGCTAATATATTGGGTGAAGTTTATATAAAATATTGTAAAAGTAGAAAACGACGTGTGAACAACAGAGATCTATCACTAAGTTCTTATTTCGATCAATGCGCAGATTGAGGTAGGATTCGGATGGAATAGTGTCCGCAAAGTAATTATCAATTTGATTGTTTAGTTTTGCCCTAAAAACAACCCCAAATACCAATGTTCAAAACATTTTGTTTCATGGGATCCGGTGGAGATGCTAGTATATATATATATATATATATATATATATATATATATATATATATATATATATATATATATATATATATATATAATAAATACTATGAAATTATCGGGAGGCGGTCTGTAGGGAAAATAAAACTCTTACGTTCTCGTTAACTCAATATTTCATCACTCAATTTTGTGACTTCATCAGGAGTACACTGAAATGAAATAAAATTACATAATATTAAACATATACAAGGAACACATTAAAAAACCTACAGTTGTAGAGCCGGGACATCAGACTAACACAGGACACATCTTCGATTTTGACAACGTGAAAATTATTGATCAACATAATAATTACAAAACAAGACTTTTCCTAGAAATGTGTCATTTTATAAAAAACAAAAAATGTATTAATTATAAATCGGATACCTGCCAACTCAGTAACATATATTGTGGGATTATAAGAAGCATGTGAAATAACTCCATCCAAAAATAAAATTTAACTAATAATGTACAGATACTAGAGTGACCCGATACGATATTATCACTCAGTCGTGCGTTACCCACTGTGTGATCCACACATATCTTGTGATGTCCCGGCTCTACAACTGTAGGTTTTTTAATGTGTTCCGTGTATATGTTTAATATTATGTAATTTTATTTCATTTCAGTGTACTCCTGATGAAGTCACAAAATTGAGTGACGAAATATTGAATTAACGAGAACGTAAGAGTTTTATTTTCCCTACAGACCGCCTCCCGATAATTTCATAGTATTTAATTCATCGTAAGGTCGACAACACCACAAACTCCTAATTATATATATATATATATATATATATATATATATATATATATATATATATATATATATAATATATATAAAATGAAGTGAACTAGGACATTTATTTGAAAACTAATCAAACAACCTCCTAGCGGAAGCTGGTTATACGAATGTTTCTAACATACACCATCCCTAAGGTATATGGAGGCATTTCGATGTTTCGTGAACTCGTATAACCAGCTCCGCTAGGAGGTTTGTTCGATTAGTTTCAAATAAATGTCCTAGTTCACTTCAATTTATTGCCACGAACGTGTATCGTTAACACGAAGAATTCTGTTTTCCATATATATATATATATATATATATATATATATATATATATATATATATATATATATATATATATATATATATATATATATATATATATATATATATATATATATATATATATATATATATATATATACAGGGTCGCTGATATGTATGAAAACGGTCGATTATTTACTAAAGTAGGATAGCTAGCGAAAAATGTAAAAATACAAAAGTTTTAGGGTTTTTCAAAATCTATCACCCTAATTAAAAATTGAGTATACAGGGACAGTCAAAAAGTACTGAAGGAATAAAATTACTTTTTCTTCAATAAAACACCCTATATATTATAACATATTTCGATTTTGCTCAAAATTCTGAACAAAATTTACATAGCACATCATTTCCTAAATTCAACCGTTTTCGAGATATCGAAGTTTGAAAATAACTTTTCACTACTCTCAAATTTATACAAGAAGAAGCACGATATTTATTATGAAAGTCACACGAGGAGGAGTATATGGATATGATTACAATTTAGTTATAATATTTTTACAGAAAATAAAAAGCATAATTGTTCAGGGCTGATAAAAATGCAGGAAACAAGTTGTAATAAACAACAAATTCTATTTAATAAAGTGCTCAAGGTGTTTACCATTTACCTCCTGACAGTAAATGTAGTCTACAAAAATAGGCCGCCAAATATCTAAGAGTTGAAAGAAACAATAAGGCATGAAATTTCTACCATTCCTCCTCACATAATTTTAAATTCACTACAAAACTTTGTTCAGCCAGTTCATTACTGTCAGGAGGTAAATGGTAAACACTTTGAGCACCTTATTAAATAGAATTTGTTGTTTATTACAACTTGTTTCCTGCATTTTTATCAACCCTTAACAATTATGCTTTTTTATTTTCAGTAAAAATATAATTGAATTGTGATCTCCATCTCATACTCCACTTTTTGTGACTTCCATAATAAATATCCATCATTTTGTGCTTTTTCTTCAATAAATTTGAGAGTGGTAAAAAGTTATTTTCAAAATTCGATATCTCGAAAACGGTTGAATTTAGGAAATGATGTACTATGTAAATTTTGTTCAGAATTTCTCAAGCAGAATTGAAATATGGTATAATATATAGGGTGTTTTATTAAAGAAAAAGCAATTTTATTTCTTCAGTACTTTTTGACTTACCCTGTATACTTAATTTTTATTTAGTGTGATAGATTTTAAAAAACCCTATAACTTTTGTATCCTAACATTTTTCGCTAGCTATCTTACCTTATTAAATACTCGACCGTTTCCATACATATCAGCGACCCTGTATATATACCTATATCAGACACCAAACAAATTTCGACAATCGTTGAATTTTGATACGCTCCAATAGTCTATTATTTTCGGGAAAAATACGACTGAGAATTATTTTCAAGTGAACGTAATAATTCAGAGAAAATCTATAAAATTTTCATGAGATGAAAATCCTCTCTATTATAGAAGTTAAAGTAAGCAAAACCAGATAAGACTTGATTAGATAATGAACGGTTTATCAAAGTCAGTATGGTAGTTCAAATAAATTTATTGAGAGATATTCAGTCAAAACATTGATGTAAATTTCATTTCGAACCTAAAAATACAGTAGTTCAAATTAATATATCAATATAAATCATCTATATTATGTCACCAACATGCTGAAATTTCAAACAAATAAATTCAAAACAAAGTGAACTTGCTTAAACGAGTGGTCAGCATATCTCAGCAAGTGAAATCGTATTTTTCATTCATTTTTAGTTTATTTCACATATAAACTATGAATGCTTTAAGTCAATTTGGAGGGGCTGTGGCGCTGAGTAAAACTTTCAAACTATAACGAAAGAACATTATATTCACACAACAAATTTCAATCTTTAGAGGCAATAGAGATGCGATATTACTCAAAGGCCAATATAATCAACGTATATTATCAATTTGTAGGGGAATTGTGGGTGCAAATACCCTTGATTTTTTAGAACATTACAAACCTAGAATCTTCTTTTGCGGAGAACAAGCATGTTGAGACGAAATAGATATTGGTATTAGCAACAAAGTTGATATCTGAATGATCTGAATGAATCAGTACTCAAACATATAAAAAAGTTTAACGATTGTAAAAGATGAGATTTTTCTCATTCTGAACTCTAATTGTAATTTCGCTGAGAATAAGAAGAAATCGTGAAACATAAGAAGTATTGAAAATTGATATTATGGGATTAATACTCACCATAGATTCAAACTATAATAGCAATTATCCTTGAATAGAATAGAGATGGAATCCGAATATAAACAGTCAGAAAAACTTTGTTTCACCAAATCAACAAATGAAGAAATTATAAATTAGTTGTTTGGGGTCCAGTTGACTAAATAACCGCAGAAAATTCGGCTTAGGAAGTTAAATTCGATAGTGTGAAAATTAAAGTAAATATTGAAGATTTCGATTTTAAAGAAATTGTTGAGGTGGGAAAAGAAATAAGAGTCAAAATATCGATTTTCCATCAAAGTTCAGAGAGAGTGTCATCATATATAAAATACTTAGATATAAGGTTAAGATAACTGGGATTCTCATTACGAAAGATGTATATGACATAGGATAAACCAGAAATTGTTATTAAGGCATCCTGGAATGAACCAAGCCAATATACGAATTTTGAAAGAAACTGTCTTATCGTTATATAGTTACATAGATCAGTAGTTATATGAAGAAGCAATCAACTACCTAGAACTGACTACTATTATTAAAATGGCTATTGAATAATTGGCCTTCTACTGGAGAGGTTACACTCTTATGGCTGAAACTGAAACACTATTTTTTATTTCGTTTTTCTGCCTGTAGTAACTTACGTACAGGGTGTCCCATTTTGGGTACTTTTGCGGGGTATCTCCGTTATTTTCAAAGATAGTGGGTTGCGGTTTTCGCAACACTGTGCTATTTTTTCGTAAAACTGAAGTTTCTGTTAACAACAGTTTCATAGCCCTTTAAGTTTTTAAGATATAGGGCATTTTTGAAACGGTTGCATTTTGTGACCCCCCTCGTATATCCGTTATCTTTCATTTTATCGAAATGGTAATATAAAATTCTTTTAGGTTTTTTTCCTTAGAATGCAGAAGTGGAGATAGTTATTGCTGCATATTCACTATTTTTGAGTATTAAGCATAGCTGTGGTTTTTTGAATGGAACAACCTGTATATTTATAGACTATAAAATTTGTTTTGTCACCTTTTCAAAATTATATGATAGTATGCATTTCTTCTCATAAACACGCAAATAAATGACAATTTTCTAAAATTAAATGCATAATTCAATAGTAGGTCATGGATAAGAATATTAAACGAGTGAAAGTTACATATTACTAGCGACGAATTGGATACCTTGCATATAGGTATATTTTAATGAAAAACTACCTATAGATCTTTCTTCTGACAGTTAGTTTGTAACAACAGTTTTGTAGCGTAAAGTAACAATATAACAAAAACAAAAAATAACATTATTAAAAAAAAATTAAAGGTGGTGTTCAAATTGACGACTATTTCATCTAATGCAAAATTGGCACATCTTTGTAATTCTTTGAATAGTGTGTAAAATAATGTTTGGGAGCAGTTCTGGAATAACCCTCCCAAGAATTTCAAGGTATTTACGTGCTGTAAGACCTCCTTTAGAACTAAACCACTCAACAGCTTCAGCCAATTATAGAGTGGTCATAATACAATAAAATAAATACCAACTATATGAAAATAAACACAAATAAAAATTGAAAGCAATATCATAGTAACAAAGTAAACTCTGTGAGCAATCAAAAATAAAAAACTCCTAAGCGAAAAAATATGTCAATGACTCCATGGAAAGTCTCGGAATCACTACAAATTTTATGGAGTGAAGAAAAGGCAAGAACATTTGTACGGGCTAGAGGTGGATAAAAAACATTCATGTCTCGACTATTTAATATCGGAACGCACAATTGTATATGGGAAAGTAGAAAAGAACAGTCAATGGAATAACTAAACATTTTGTATAAAAACATAATTTCCTAATATTTTCTACGAGCTTCAAGTAATGGAACACTGAATCTAGTATTTAGCAACTCATAAGACATACCTTGTTTTGAATAAACTTCATCAGAGCTAAACCACAAATACTTCAGAAAACGTCTCTGAACCGATTCAATACTTTTTATTCCAAACAACACTAGTATATTCTTGTTTTGACCGTATTAAAGTACTATATAAAAGCAAAGTTGATTCAGTTTGAGACAGCCATTTGAAATTTATAATTACAAAATCTGAGGTTTTGAAAGAGCTGAAAACTTATAACATTGCACAATGTTATTTACGTGAGTGGAAAAGTTCAATGTTGTATCAAAGGTTACTCCCAAATCCCTAAATTCAGTACATCTGTTAACTATATCGGTATTTATGTTATAATCGAAACTAATTAAGTTCTTTTTCCGAGTAAAAGGCATTAGGTTGCAGTTAGAAATTTTCAGTGTTGAGAATATTTCTTCACGCCACCGATTCAAATTTGAAATAACCTCCTGAAGAATATAGCAATCACTCACTGTTGAAATTTTATGAAATAACTTACAGTCATCTACATAGAGAAGAACATTATATTTCATATTGCAACAAATATCATTCACAAAAATATTGAATATTGAACACATTCATGCACACTTCCTGGAATTAATCTCTGTTGCCACAATCTTCAGTAGATACAATGATCATTCAGAAATACGTTTTTTCTCATTTAGTGAAAAATGCTTTATTTCATCCTCAGGACTTCTACAATGTAAAACACATACACGTGATTTAGTCACATACAGAAAGGCGAGATTAATGATTATCCTTGATATTCTCCTTTTATTTAGAGGACTTCATATAAACTGAAGTCTCAAGTTTTCCGCTCCTTGTACAACTATCAACAATTTCTGAACAAATGACATAAATTTCTGATATTAGACAGATTAACTTTACGTTTAGTAATACCTACGTTGGACCGCTGCCTAATATCACTTGTACATGGAAGTATCATATAATTCAATTTATTGATGTGGTGTCGTAAGTAAGGGAAGCGTTACTCAGAATTCATGTATCTTTTTTTATTGATCAGCTTTTTTTTTTAATGTGAGTCATTTCTTCTATATCTTACTGCCTTTTGCAACGTAGAAATTGTGCTTCTAGTAGAATAATGAAGGTAATAACTGCCGAAAACCTGCCTGGATACTATCTTAAAAAGAGACAAAATAGGGCAACCCTCCTCCGACGCTCGATTGATGAAGCTGAGCGGTCAATGGCGGGTCGATTAGCCTCGCGGCTATTTTCTGAAGTTAGTCAAGCAGATTGCAAAAAGTGCATAGGAGCAGAACTCCAAGCTTGTTTGCTTGTGCCTTGGTGGCATTGAAAGCAACATGACCAACACGTTGACAAGATGTAGAAACACTGACAAGTCTGCTGTTGACGGTGTATACGTTTAGAATACTGCCGTCAGCGAAGCTCACAATTTTGGTCATAGAGTAATTCAGGAGATCATTCATATGTAACAGAAGAAGCTTCGGTGGCCAAAGGTACAATGGCATTTATAGTGAGCGGGTACTAGCTCTGGACAATATAGGTAGTACGGTAATTTGGTTGTAATTTTCAGGAATGCAATTTTTTCGGATTGACTGGACTCTTTCGATTTCCCACATAGATCAAAAGGTATTCTGACTATTCATAGAATACTTAACATTGATGTTAGAGCAGCAGTGCAAGCTCAGGCACTCAAAACATTAGATGGAATGCAATCAGAACCGATCGACTTTAGTAGTCTCAGTAGGTGACAAATTTTTTGTGTTCGAAGTAACAATTGTGGGATTACAACGCGGGCAATAGGAATATTGGGAGATAGCTTCTGAGAGTAGAGTTTTGCAAATATGGTTGCAGAAAGTTCTGCTTTATTTTTGGAGCCAGACGCAATCGCTTTCAACAAGTTGCAGAAACGTAGAGAGATAAGAGTTTTTGCTGATTAACCTTCAGTAGTGACGAGAATGAACTTGAACCTCTAGGACAATGCAGAAGCTTATTGGTCATGTTTTTGTTAAAAGCTTTTTTAGCAGCTCAGGTGGTGAGGTTGCCTCCTTTCCTAAGATTCATATACAAGTATTACAATTTCAGAAGATCCACTCCACGTTTTCTGATAAGTGGTGGAAGAGGTTGGTAGTCGTTCGGAAAACGATTCACGTAGCATACGAATTTAGTTTTATTGTCGGTGATGGCCTTAAGCTACAATAGTTCGAGGTTGTCAACCTCCACACACACGCCGACATGCAACGTCCGACCGAAAGTGAACGTAAACGTTAACTTAGACTATTCGGTGATAGACCTATGCTCCACGGTGGTGAACTGGAAACCTTCTTTTTACTAAGCTCTTCTCATCGAAGCATGGCCCCTTATAATTTTTCGTTCCAGAAATTTCATTTGTAGTGTAGTGTGCAATATATCTCGAGCGTTCCCTAGTAACTACTTACCGCTAGACTTACCCTCCATTTTGACTGAAATCATCTTCTTGCTATTGCTACGTAGCAACTGATAGCTATTCTTTGTTAAGTAAGTCTCTTAACCGTCATCGACAGTTGGTAATGAATTTAGTATCATGAGCCTCGTGATATCATCCAATATATAAGCCTCCTTTTCATTTCCATTTTCGTTATATTTTTATTGCAATCAATTTATCGAATCTTCAGATTTCTTGATAATGAACAAATGTTGCTCATATATGATGTAAATATAATTGTTCATATACATTTATGACCCTAAATACTCTAACAATTCCCATCTAACTACTTATATACATACTTCTCTATCTAGCATTCAAAATTATTATAGTTGACATTTTTATTTATAATTTGGGCATTTCTTGCGTTTATATTATAACAGTACATAATAATATAGAATACGACATATTCAAGTACCTTATTATGTTCAATTGGTATTTGTAGCATTTATATTGAATATTTCGCTGTAATTTAAAAAAAAATTAATACCTAGGTTGGATTTGTTATTTCATAATCAAAATATCTTCTTAAAAAGCTGCCATAAGTATAATTCACTTTTTTCTACTATGTTTTTAGCCAAGATGAATATCGAAGCAATGTTGCGTCAAAAGCATGATATCCATTATGACCTATTTACTCTGCCATTTATGCCTTATTGATACTATATTATGTTGAGTGGATTTTAATATATTTTGAAAAATTATTAGAAGTATTAATTATCATATTTAAAAGATTTAAGATCGAAAAGGAATCATAAGAATGTATATATATATATATATACATATATATATATATATATATATATATATATATATATATATATATATATATATATATATATATATATATATATATATATATATATATATATATATATATATATATATATATATATATATATATATATATATATATATATATATATATATATATATATATATATATTATATATATATATATATATATATATATGTATGTATATATATATATATATATATATATATATATATATATATATATTTTCCATCATTAGTGAGAATCTATCTTGAGGATGTTTACACATATGTTCATAGTAGGTTATAAGAAGCATTTTAACATAGAAAATGATGCTATTTGCTAAATAATCAGAAATGTCGATACATTTTTGAAGTTATTATGATTACATTTCTGAACGAAATGACAAATCGATTTCACTCATTTTTAATTTTTTTCAAATTTTCAAACTGAAGTTTGACATTATTTGGGAAGATAAATTAATTTCAGTGTAGGTTTAATCACTACGTTAAATTAATTTGATTTAGTGTTATTTTATGTCAAGTGAAAGTAAACAAGAATAAATTTCCCTCAAATGGCTTATATCTGTTTTTTATTGATGGAGTTATTCTCTTAATAGATAAAGGCCATTTCTAAGAAAGATCTTTTTGAAAGATGTGATTCTCTTGCAAGAACAGTTGTTGAAAGGTAGTTCATCTGGTGGTCACAATCATTGACATTGTTAGCTGAAAGAAAAGACTATTAAAAGACAGAATCACTTCTCATAAGAGTGATAGTAGATTACACCCTGAGAGATGTGCTTTAGCTAAACATGTCAATGATTTTGACCACCAGATGAACTACCTTTCAACAACTGTTCTTGCAAGAGAATCACATCTTTCAAAAAGATCTTTCTTAGAAATGGCCTTTATCTATTAAGAGAATAACTCCATCAATAAAAAACAGATATAAGCCATTTGAGGGAAATTTATTCTTGTTTACTTTCACTTGACATAAAATAACACTAAATCAAATTAATTTAACGTAGTGATTAAACCTACACTGAAATTAATTTATCTTCCCAAATAATGTCAAACTTCAGTTTGAAAATTTGAAAAAAATTAAATATGAGTGAAATCGATTTGTCATTTCGTTCAGAAATGTAATCATAATAACTTCAAAAATGTATCGACATTTCTGATTATTTAGCAAATAGCAAACTCATTTCTATTGTTAAATCGCTTCTTACAACCTATTATGAACATATATGTAAACATCCTTCCAAGGATAGGAATTCTCCACTGGATGGGTGCGACATAAACGATTCCGAACGCTTGGAACAAACTTTCAAAGAGTTTCCTTTCAACATTTGCTTGCAGTTCCCTACAAATTGATGCTTTTCCGCTTTATATATAGATATATATATATATATATATATAAATATATATATATATATATATATATATATATATATATATATATATATAAATATATATATATATATATATATATATATATATATATATATATATATAAATGTTATTATTATTTATTAATTCAATGTTGATTTATTGTTTCAGCTATTGAAACCGACCCAAAGGCTTACTTCGATGTTTATTTAGATGGAAAAACGCATACGCAGATAATTGTGAAATCAAATGAAAATCTTGAACATATTGATGACAAATCCAGTAATTCACCACAGTCTGTTACGACAGCGGTGACTTTCACTTGCAGTAACGGAAAAACACAGAGTGCGGTGAGAATTTGATATTTCAATAGTTTTTCAGTAGTTATTGATGTTTAGTTTTAACTATGTAATTATGGTTATAATTTTCAGTTATTCAGAACTATATAATACCAGTTTCATTTTACCTGCTACCTACTTTGAACCAATTTCGATATATGTATTTATTAGACAGTTTTTTTTTTTTTTAAAGAGGTGGGACGTGTGCCCTCTCACACGCGCCCGACCTCCGTACAATTTTGGCTTCGTCAACGTGGACATTTAGCCATCAATTTACTATAATGAGGGGAACCACTTAAATCCGGACGCAAACAAACACCCAGGAACACGGTGGGAATCGAACCCACCAACTCCGTCAACGAAGACGGCATAGCGTTACCTATACCGCTCAGCCACGGAGCCTACTTATTAGACAGTGTGTCTAGAAGATGATTCTATATCTGCTTTTCTTCGATTTACAATATTCTAATTATATTTTTCGAAAGTTGGCATTTTCATTGCAATAGTCAAGTGGATTATAAGTTTTATCAAAAATGAAATTTCTTCCATCGTCTCAATAATCTACACTTTTATATATATATTGTCTCTAAGCCTTACATGTTGAATATTCTACTCTGATTATTATATAATCGAGATGGTCCGATATGATAGAAGATATATATATATATATATATATATATATATATATATATATATATATATACTATACAGTGCTTTCATGATGAAAGGAACAAATTCATTAAAAAAATTAGGTTTCTATTTCATGTTAAAATCCTTCGGACAGGTCAATTAGTATTTTTATCTTGCGGCAATTTTCGCAATAAAAATTTTGTATACAGGGTGTCTCATTCAAGAGCTATGGCTTTGTCATTAGTTTTTTTTAAAGGTAATACCCTGTATATTATTTCACTTTACAATTCTACGATAAATTCTTATCACTTTTTTGTGAACATACCATATGCCTCAACTTGATGGATTCCCAGATATAACGGACGATAGTGGTGCACCTGGAGATTTAAAATGTGGATTAAAAGCTACAAAAAAAAATTAGGGTAAACATTGTCATTAAATCTGAAGAATGAAATTTCACATGTACCATCTGAATTCATTCACTGGTGCTGTATAGTCCGCAGTTTTCACGTTTTTAACGCTCCAGGCACTACACTACTTCATTGTTTTAAGAAAAATGCAATTACTTGAGAGAGAACGTATTGAAGTCACTACTCTATTGATGATTGGTTTTGGAGATAGGGTGCGTTCACAAGAAGAAGTCTGCAATCTATTCAATGAAAATCATCCTGATCGTCCGCCAATTACTAGATCGACAGTCAGCAACAAATTGAATCAAAATTCAGGAGATACGGCCACGTTAGAGCACTTTACCTAAAAAGGAAGACCACCGAGAGTAAGTATCTGAAGAAACAGTGCTGAACGTTTCTACTAGACAACCCAAGATAACCCTCATACATCCATTACTACAATTTCCAATAATTTCAATTTATCAGTAGGGTCCGTGCCATAAAATACTTAAGCGTAAATAAGTATCATCCCTATAAAATTTATTAAGCTGGTACATGAATTATTAGAAGACGATTTTTGACCGCAGAGTACAGTTTTGTGAGCAGATTCTTGAAATTCATAATCAAACATCTAAAATTTCATTACAAACATAATTTTTTCTGATGAAGCCACCTTTACTTTTAAATCGGCCACCTCAACAGACAAAACTGTAGGTATTGGGCGACCGAGAATCCTCATTGGATGCAAGAATGCCACACCACAGCGGCCTCAAAAAATTAATACATGGGCAGCGATTGTTCGAAATCGTATAGTTGGTCCCTATTTTTTTGAAGGAACACTAAACGGAGAGGACTACTTGAACTTTTCTCCAGTTCGAACTCATTCCGGCTTTAGCTGTTTTGTTTCCTAACCCACAAGATCCTGACATACCTAAATAACGAGATATGGTTTCAACAAGATGGGGCACCTCCTCACTATTCAATCGCTGTTCGACAATTTCTCTTGATGCAACTTTCCCCAACAGATGGATAGGACGGAGAGGTCCGATTGAGTGGCCGCCAAGATCACCGGACATAACCCCATTGGATTTTTTCTTATGGGGTTATTTGAAAGTCTAAAGTTTTATTTGAATAGACCAAATAATATTGATGCTCTAAAAGAGAGAATCAGGCAGGAAAAAATACTTATCAGACCAGAAGTAATGGAAAATGTGCAACGGGAAACATTGAATCGACTTCAAAAATGTCTCGACGTAAACGGACAACAGATTGAACACATGTAAAAATTAAATTAGTAATTACATTTGTGTGTTTTCATATCGTACCTCTCATTACCCACTATCTCCGTTTCTGGCAATCCATCGAGTTGAGGCATATGGTATGTTCACAAAAAGTGATAAGAATTTATCGTAGAATTGTAAAGTGAAATAATATACAGGGTATTACCTTTAAAAAACCTAATGACAAAGCCATAGCTCTTGAATGAGACACCCTGTATACAAAATTTTTATTGCGAAAAATGCCCAAATAAAAATACTAATCGACCTGTCCGAGGATTTTAACATGAAATAGAAACCTAATTTTTTAATGAATTTGTTCCTTTCATCATGAAAGCACTGTATATATATATATATCCAATTATAAATTGAAACTCTTATTCAACAATTTATTTTAGTGTTTCTTCTATACATAAAATTCAAAAAATTTGAGGATATTCGAAACTTATTGTGAGTTGTGCGTCGTAAACATTCGAAGTTTTATATTTATGTTTACAGAATTATTTGTTTTATGGTACATTTATAACACTGAAGTGACACAAAAAGCATTTCGTCGGTTGGAGTTTTCTAAAATAATTCGTATTGCTGCTTTGTGAAACTACGCGTAGCGATGACTGATTATCAAGAATCAAGCCACAAACGCACATCAGTTGTCGGAACCGGCTATCTGTTATTGGTTCGTTAGAGAACAATAAATATTTTTCTTCGTTTCTTCTCAACTTTTTATCAGTTTTTCACTTTGAAAAGCTACACTGGCCAAGAAATTGATATTTAAGCTCAATTAAATTTGAAGTTCGGATAGAAAGACATCAAAAGAATCGCTATATGCATAAACACATGTCCATTTTTTTTGCCAAAATGAGTTTATGGCGGAAATAAGATCTACAAGGGTAAATTCTTCGTTTTATGACTAAACCACACACGTCCTAAAGCCTAGTTCGCAATGAACACGAATATATTTCAGAAGTATTACGCAGAAACAGCATATGTCCCGGACATGTGAGGTTTTTGCTTAGAAGGCTTAGTTGACATTTTTTGGACATGTGTTGTTTCTGCATATAGCGATTCAAAAATGATTTACTATTTAATATATTCAACGTGTCAAAATCGATTTTAGGACTTACTGGAGCTCAAAAGTTTGGACTGGTCAATGATAATCAAAAATTGTTTAATAAGTGAAATAAAAAATAATGAGTTACAGGAAATATTACGAAAATATAAAAGTCTATTCTCGGGTATTGGTAAAGTAGACAAGTGCCTCACGATTACTTGCAGTTTCATTCATTAGCGGTACGCGAAAAATCTCTCAAGAAGGGTGGCCAGTTGAGTATGCTTCAGTTTCCTTAAGACCCACACAGAAGCTTTATAATCACATAGAAAAAAAACTTTTAGTTAGGATTAGTATTTGGATGTAACCGATCATCGACCATTACTTGGGCTTTTAAAATAAAAATCCGCATATCCTACTGCGTAGCACTAGGAATGATAAAACCCCTCGGCGCATGCGCATGTCGTAATGCCTATCTAAAAAACGGTATATTTTTTTATTCTTCGTTGGAAAAAATTGGGAATTGAAATTCTCTCATGAAATCATATGTGTTTTATCGATATCCGTTGGAATTTTTAACATCGGGCCAGATCACAACTTTTTGTCGTGAGACTATAACCCCTTTAGCTTCGCCTCGGGGTAAAGATGAGATGAAATGCCATTGAAATTTCGAAAACTTGCTATGCGTTTATCAACATATGATTTTTACCTGACTCATGTACCTGAAAAAAAATTCAAAATACCTGATACGTGGAAAATAACTTGAAGATCTATTGTGTACTTTCCACAAGCAGAGTAGATAAGATAGGCCGATAAGAAAAAGTATTTTCTCACATGAAAATGTATTATTTTATCAAAAAAGATTAATTATTTCTGATTCAATAAAAAGTGAATTCTTAGCAATAATACCTCCACCAATCACATCGAGTAGTAATATCTTGTAAAAAAAAAGCTCGTGAAGATATTGAGTATCCTGGTCTCATGCGTGATGTGGACCTTGTCCACCTTGCACAATAAGCGTAACAGTACACTTGTGAATCACGCGCCATATGTCTATGTATTTGTAACGCGAATAAATGACAATTTTCTAAAATGAAATGCATAATTTAATAGTAGGCCATGGATAACAGTAATAAACAAGTGAAAGTAACATATTTTATTACTAACGAAGAATTGAATACCTTGCATGTAGGTTTCTTTTAATGAAAAAATACCTATTGATCTTTTTCCTTATAGTAAGTTTGTAACAATAGTTTTGTATCTTGAAGTAACAATATAACAAACACACAAAAAACAAAATTAAAGGTTCAAATCGACGACCATATTCTCTAATGCAAAATTGGCACATCTTTGTAATTCTTTGAATAACGTTCAAAAGAATATTGTTCTCATTCACAGATTGCGAAAGTTTAAATCAGTTTCCTCTTGAAGTTTTGCAATGCCGTCATATCGTGTTTTATATACATCGTTTTGTATATAGCCCCATAAAAATTTAAAATTGAGTTCTGGAATTCGTGGAGGCCATCTAACATGTCCGTCGGTACATCTTTGGGGAAAGTTATCATCAAGAAAGGCCCTTAAGAGCCTAGAGTTATGACTTGGGTCTCCATCTTGCTGTAGGTAAACAGCATT
>JARQZK010003100.1:0-12500 GCA_030704885.1 Cynegetis impunctata | reverse complement strand
TATATATATATATATATAAATATATATATATATATATATATATATATATATATATATATATATATATATATATATATATATATATATATATATATATATATATATATATATATATATATATATATATATATATATATATATATATATATATATATATATATATATATATATATATATATATATATATATATATATATATATATATATATATATATACATATAAATGACAAAGTTTATGAGTTCTCGGCAAATAAAAAGGGGCCAACTAACGAAGAATCACAACCATTTCGTTAATAATGTCTATATTTCGGATATAGATTATATCCTTCCTCAGGACTCTATAAATATACATGATATTAAAACATAATAAAAAATCAACAATATTCACAACTTACAACTAACTAGGCTGGATGTAAATTAACCATGACAGTAAATGCAGTGTATGTTGAATATAAGAGTCATCAAAATAGTATTTAATAAAAATTGAAACAAAAAAAGAGAGCTGAATCTAAAATCGAAATTAACAACATAACCTTCCAGCGTAACCGAAAGCAATAAAATGACAGATGTCAAGCAGGTTCCCAATTTCTCCTTTTTCTATATATATATATACATATATATATATATATATATATATATATATATATATATATATATATATATATATATATATATATATATATATATATATATATATATATATATATATATATATATATATATATATATATATATATATATATATATATATATATATATATGTATATATATATATAAATATATATTTATATATATATAATCTTTTGATAATTATTAGCAATAACAGGCTGGTTGAATCTTAAAAAACTCGATTTAATTAATAAATTGACGTTTTACTATGACATTCATAGTAATTCAAAAATTTGAACAAAATTGAAAATTCTTTGACATTTATTGACTTGATAAAATTGAATAGATAAGATTGATCTGTCTTGTTAAAAATTCTTTCAGTCTAATATTAACATTCAAAATTGTTTCATTAGAAGGCAAGGGAAACTACAGAAACCTTTACCTATGTAATGTTCGAAAATAATAATAATAGGGTACTATTTATTTAACAGAAAGAAATTAGTCACGGGAAAATATTAAAAAAGTAGAGCAGAATTATCGGTATAGAATGTTTATATGGAAGCAGCCGTTGACACGTGTTTCGGACTCTTTGGTCCTCATCAGAACGGCGTAGCTAAGTATTAGATTGAAAAT
Organism: Cynegetis impunctata; assembly: GCA_030704885.1. Taxonomy (NCBI): domain Eukaryota; kingdom Metazoa; phylum Arthropoda; class Insecta; order Coleoptera; family Coccinellidae; genus Cynegetis; species Cynegetis impunctata. The sequence goes on along the minus strand of JARQZK010003100.1, from coordinate 11,258 downwards.
TTGGAGATGAAAATAGTTTAATAAATAAAATCCTCTGTTATGGAAGAAAATCACTTATTCGTGGTTTATTGTTTGAACTCTCCGGTATGGGAGATTTGGTCAAACTTTGAAAGAGTAAATTGATATTAAAAAAGAAAATTAGTTTTGGGAAAATATTAAACAAGTAAAGCAAAAATTATCGGTATAGTTCGTTTATATGGAAGTAGCCGTTTTTAATGAAATTTTTATAATAAAATCCTCTGTTATGGAAGAAAATCACTTATTTGTGGTTTATTGTTTGAACTTTCCGGTATGGGAGATTTGGTCAAACTTTGCCACGGAGGCGATTAATTCCATCCGAGAGATCTCAGAAAGAGTAAATTAACATTAAAAAAGCAAATTAGTTTTGGGAAATATTAAACAAGTAAAGCAAAAACCATCGGTATAGTTCGTTTATATGAAAGTAGCCGTTTTTAATGAAAATTTTAATTTAGAATTTCAAATTTTTTAAATGAAAAAGGGCACTTACATATAAAACCATGTAGTTTGGGATCATTGCCATATTTTCAGCTAGCAATATTTAATTATTTATTCGAATTGTTGTTAAAAACGGCTACTTCCATATAAACGAACTATACCGATAATTTTTGCTTTACTTGTTTAATATTTTCCCAAAACTAATTTGCTTTTTTAATATCAATTTACTCTTTCTAAGATCTCTCGGATGGAATTAATCGCCTCCGTGGCAAAGTTTGACCAAATCTCCCATACCGGAGAGTTCAAACAATAAACCACAAATAAGTGATTTTCTTCCATAACAGAGGATTTTATTTATTAAACTATTTTCATCTCCAAATTTTCAATCTAATACTTAGCTACGCCGTTCTGATGAGGACCAAAGAGTCCGAAACACGTGTCAACGGCTGCTTCCATATAAACGTTCTATACCGATAATTCTGCTCTACTTTTTTAATATTTTCCCGTGACTAATTTCTTTCTGTTAAATAAATAGTACCCTATTATTATTATTTTCGAACATTACATAGGTAAAGGTTTCTGTAGTTTCCCTTGCCTTCTAATGAAACAATTTTGAATGTTAATATTAGACTGAAAGAATTTTTAACAAGACAGATCAATCTTATCTATTCAATTTTATCAAGTCAATAAATGTCAAAGAATTTTCAATTTTGTTCAAATTTTTGAATTACTATGAATGTCATAGTAAAACGTCAATTTATTAATTAAATCGAGTTTTTTAAGATTCAACCAGCCTGTTATTGCTAATAATTATCAAAAGATTAAAAATAAATCACAGGCAACAACAATTCGAATAAATATATATATATATATATATATATATATATATAATATAATATATATATATATATATATATATATATATATATATATATATATATATATATATATATATATATATATATATAATATATATAATATATAATATATATATATATATATATATATATATAATATATATATATATATATATATATATATATATATATATATATATAATATATATATAATATATATTATATATATAATATATATATATATATATATATATATATATATTATATATATATATATATATATATATATATAAATATATATATATATATATATATATATATATATATACAGGGTGATTTGTCCGAATTGACCGATTTTTCTTTTATTCATAACTTTGGTATGGCTCAATCAATCTTGATGAAATTTTCTACGTAAAACAACATGATTGTCTACTTTCAATAATTTCAACACTTTTTCAAAAATACAGGGTGAGAATTATGATAGGTTCAGATTAAATTGCAGGTTGAAAAAGCACCCTGTATATTACGTTTTCAAAAATTAGCTACCTGCTTCAGATTCTACTATATGTGTACATTACTAGAGCGTTCTTATTTTTTTTGGCACACGTCCAGTTTTCCTAGAATTTTTTTTTTAAATATGAACAATATCGTTATTTCGCTCCAATGCAGTGAGGATATTCTGAACTGGATGGTAAAGCTGTATCGTCCAATGATACAAAGCTCTTCCTGAGTCCTAAAATAGTTTTTTAAAATTCAAAATTCATTTTTAATCCCTCATATTCTGATGTATTCAATCATTTATTCCAGCAAATATCTTTATACGTACCTACTTAAAGCAAAAAATCTACAACTAATACAGAATAAACATTAACATATTATGAAAGGCAAAATTTACATAGATAGTTCGAAATGATTTCCTCTTTTTTGAATAATATTCGCGACCTTCTTATCAAATTTCCAATTGACCTTCTAATGAGGGATTGATTTTGCTTCAAGATATTACATTCCTCGAAAATTCTTTCAACTAGATGTTCTCTACTTCTAATTTCAACCTTATAAACTTTCGTTTTTAGATGTCCCCACACAAAATAATCTAAAGGGTTCAAATCAGGCGATCTTTGTGGCCAAGCAATAGGGCCTCCACGACCAATCCATCTGTTCGGATAATTTACATCCAGGTGATTTCTCTCATTCAATGCAAAGTGAGGTGGTGCTCCGTCATGCTGAAAGTACAAAGAGCGGATATGTACATTTTCCAATAGATTTGGTAAAATATTTTCCAAAAAGTTTAGGTAAATTTCACCATTTAATCTTTCCACAAAAATGTGAGGGCCAATTAAATTTCCGTCTATTGTTCCAAGCCAAATATTGGCAGAAAATCTGTGTTGTGTATTATGACTTTTCTTCAAATGCGGGTTGTCTCTTGCCCATTCGTGGGAATTGTGGATATTAAAAATTCCATTCTTAGTGAACATAGCCTCGTCGCTGAATAGAATACGAAAAATAGTTCATTGGTGACTAATAACCCAGCGACAAAATTGTAATCGTTGGGGCAGATCTTGTGGCAACAGTTCTTGAACCTTTTGATAGTGGTATGGGTGAAATTTCTCTTTCTTCAAAGTCTTGCACACTTTGCTCTGCAAAATTTTTAATCAGGTACTAATTTGACGAGTACTAATAGAAGGTTCCTCCTCCACCCGTTCAACAATTTGATTGGAAATTTCATTTTGAGTAGGCCTATCAATGTGCTCTGCCTTACTAGGATAATGCCCATGTTCTTTAGAATAATGAAATACTTGTCCAAAAGTACCTTTATTTGGTTGACGTCGATTGGGAAATCGTCTTTGGTATTCCCTTTTGGCTTCATTTCCATTTCCGTTACAAAACCCATAAACAAAAATCATATCTGCATATTCCGCATGAGTAAATAGTTGTGGCATGTTGAAACACACTTCTTGTGGCAGATTATTTATTTAATATTCTCATTCTGTGGTTCACTGTGATGGTAACCATGGATCTTAACGAACTTGATTTAAATTGAGATTTAAGTTCCATTGAAATTTTTCAATTTGATAAAAACTATTTTTCATACATTCGTGATTCAATATTTTACCTACTTTTTTGAGACCATAAGTGGGTACATTTTTGAATGAAATTACTTTATGTTTTAGGAATATTCTCTTCATAGAAAACCGAAAGTGTCAATTTTGTATTGATCCTTAATTTTGCCTTTCATATGTTTCGAATGTCTATTCTGTATTAGTAGTAGTAGATTTTTCTGGTTCACATACGTATAAAGAAATTTTTTGAATTAAATGATTTTATACATCAGAATATGAGCGATCAAAAATCAATTTCGAATTTGGAAAAACTACTTTAGGACTCAGGAAGAGCTTTCTATCATTGGAAGATACAGCTTCACTATCTAGTTCAGAATATCTTCACTGCCTTGGAGCGAAATAACGATACTGTTCATTTTTAAAAAAATTTCTAGGAAAAGTGGAGGTGTGGCAGAAAAAATGAGAACGCTCCAGTAATGTAAACATATGGTAGAATCTGAAGCAGGTAGCGAATTTAATCTGAACTTATCGTAATTCCCACCCTGTATTTTTGAAAAAGTGTTGGAATTATTGAAAGTAAACAATCATTTTCTTTTACACTGAAAATTTCATCAAGATTGATCAAGACATACCAAAGTTATGAATAAAAGAAAAATCGGTCCAATTGGACAAATCACCCTGTAGACTCACAATAAAGACCCCCAACCATAAACAAAACATTGTTTGGAAACTGCCTTGACTAATATATATATATATATATATATATATATATATATATATATATATATATATATATATATATATATATATATATATATTATATATATATATATAATATATATATATATCTATATATATATATATATATATATATATATATATATATATATATATATATATATATATATATTATACTATATATATATATATATATATATATATAACTATATATATATTATATATATATATATATATATATAATATAATTATATATATATATATATAATTATATATATATACTAATATATATATAAATATATATATATAATAATATTATATATAATATATATATATATATATAATATATATATATATATATATATATATATATATATATATATATATACAAGTATGTATGAGATAGATGAGATGCTTGAGTGATGGGTAGGAAATACTTCAGCAAGATCATACACCTGGATGTACAAGTGGCTCTAAGACCGAATAATTTATAAAAGGGAGGGATTCAGAGAATAAATAGTGGCCCTTCTTCGCCTTTGTAAGATTGCCTGCAGTGACTTACCTACGTCATAGGAAAACCTGTAACAAAAACAGTCGAGTTCAAGGTTTGAAACCAGAACCTACCGAATACTAGAAAGCGAAAATATCTGAATTCTTGGATAACTACCTCGAAGTCAATTTGCGTACACTTATTCTTGCGTACTATTTATTCTTTAGCATATGTATTCTCCTGGATATGAGCTTTTCTGATTGCTTCGCTATCCTTAGACTTTGTAATTTTTCATGAAATTCAGTATATCAAATGACGCTTCTAACTTAGTTCCAAGAAAAAATTTAATGAGACCAATATCCTGGAAGTTTTCATTTTAAATAATATTCATTTTAAATAATATTGATTACCGTTTTTCTTATTAATGCATTATCTATTTTTTCAGAATTTCAGAGTTATTTCAAAACACCCACTCTAGATGGAAGTATAGTTTTACTTGAACTCCAAGGAAAATTACCTCAAGATATCATATCTAAAAATGTACAAAGAGTTACTTTGAACTGTGGCATTCCAACAAAGATTCAAGGTGATGCTGATGTACTGATTTCAATTCCTGAGCAACTAGTCCTTTTTGCCAAATATTCATATACTGCTAAGTACCTCATTAATGGAGATGGCCACAAGGTTGACATGACGGATTTTATAACAATAAAAGGAAACACCGAGTCTATTAGCATCGAAGTAGGTAATGATTCTTTTATGCGGATTTTCGTTATTATATTGATTTGAGTGAAAAATGTTTTATCGAAAAAGAGATTGAAGTGATATTTCCATAACATGATTTTTTACCAACGAATAAATGAGAGTTTTCATTTTGAAAGTAGAAACAATATATTTCACGATAATTTAATGTCCGACGAAGTATTTTATTCACAAATAGTTCCAAATTAAATCGCACGAAAGAACAATATTTAATAACTTAGATTGAATTCTCGCACATCACTTGGTGAAACATCATAAAGAATAAAGTATAAACTTTAAAATAAAAACACTTGGCTTATGTTTCACAATATAAAAAAAATATATATTTAGGTACTGTATTTAGCAGTAGCGAAGAGTCGACATGTTTCGAGTTATGAACTCATTATCAAGACTGACTACTGCATCGTAATTTATAAAACAGACAAAAGCAAAGGTGATACCTGAAAATCAATTTGTTCGTTAACAAGGGGTAATTGACTATTTGGGCGGAACTTATTTCGAGAATTTCGAGAAGGTCAAGGCGTTTACCCTTGTTACCTGAATGTAACAATTTGGTTTTGTTGAAATCCAGGAAGTGATTGAATTTTATACAATGTTCAGAGAAGCCAGTGGTATTTTTGTTTTGTAAAATTGACTTTTTATGTTCTTCAACACGAATATTTAGATTCCTTCCTGTCTGTCCAATATAGAAAGCAGGACATTCGTCGCAAAATATTTTGTAAATACCACTGTTTTCTCCGATGTTAGATTTTTCTTTATTATTGACCAAGAATGACTTCAACTCAAGAAGTTAAAAATATTGTTAAGCGATATCTAGAGATGAACCCAAATTTAACAACTCAAGCAGTCAACGAAACAATATCTACCTTAAACTTATGTTTGAAACAGAGTTATTTCAAATTTAATAATATAATATACAAACAAGAAGACGGATTGCCCATGGGATCACCGTTATCGCCTTTGTTGAGTGAAATTTTCATGAATAACTTAGAAGAAAAAATTTTCAATGCTGATAATAATTTAATTACTAACGTTTTATTATGGAGGCGTTATGTAGATGATATTTTTTGTATTTGGACCGGTACAGATAGGCAGTTAGATAATTTCTTTAAATATATAAATACTTTCTACAACTCGATTCAATTTACAAAAGAAGTAGAAAACGAAAACGGTACCTTGAATTTCTTAGACGTTCAGAATGCTAGGAATTTGAATTCTCTTACTTTCAACATTTATAGAAAACCAACCTTCACAGATACTTTAATTCACAGCGACAGTAACCAACACATTAAAATAAAACTCAGTGCTTTTCATTCGTTCATACATAGGTTGTTCACGATTCCATTAACGGAAACAAATTTTCAAACTGAAGTTAATACAATTAAATTATTAGCCATCAATAACGGTTACAATGAAAGTCTTATCGACAATCTCATTGGGAAAAAGCGAATAAAGTATCTGTTGCATTCAATATACCCCACACAAACTATTAATGAAGAACAAAAATACTTCCCAATAAATTATGTGCCTAATTTGAGTAGCAAAATTTGTAACAGACTATCGAAAAATAACGTTAAAACAATTTGTACAATTAAAAGAAACTTGAAGTCATTCTTGGTCAATAATAAAGAAAAATCTAACATCGGAGAAAACAGTGGTATTTACAAAATATTTTGCGACGAATGTCCTGCTTTCTATATTGGACAGACAGGAAGGAATATAAATATTCGTGTTGAAGAACATAAAAAGTCAATTTTACAAAACAAAAATACCACTGGCTTCTCTGAACATTGTATAAAATTCAATCACTTCCTGGATTTCAACAAAACCAAATTGTTACATTCAGGTAACAAGGGTAAACGCCTTGACCTTCTCGAAATTCTCGAAAAAGTTCCGCCCATAATAGTCAATTACTCCTTGTAAACGAACAAATTGATTTTCAGGTATCACCTTTGCTTTTGTCTGTTTTATAAATTACGATGCAATACTCTCCTGTAGTCAGTCTTGATAATGAGTTCATAACTCGAAACATGTCGACTTTTCGCTACTGCTAAATACAGTACCTAAATATATTTTTTTTTTATATTGTGAAACATAAGCCAAGTGTTTTTATTTTAAAGTTTATACTTTATTATTTAATAACTTCATAGCAATTCGGAACCAACCCTCATTTCAACATCAATTTTCTTTTAGACGCTTTCCATTTTCACAGTAAAATTTGATTACTTTATCAAGGATGATGATAGATTGCATGGAAAAACTCAATCTTGAATTACTTAAGTGCTCATACGTTTGATCTAGATTAGTTTGTGGATACGTGAAATATTGCATTGATATTAAATTCATTATAATAAGTTCTTGCAACTAGACTGAGCTTATTTTCTTGAACTTGAAAACTATAAATACGAAATATTCATTATCATATCTCGAGTAATCAAATATCACTTTCATATGGAAAAGTCACAATGTTCAATCTTCTGGAAAATTAGAAAGATAGAATTTTCAAATCTGGCTATCGGTTTAAATATATACAGTTTGCAGTATAAAAATGAACAAACATCTGAAATAAATAGACATCTGTTCTTTTGTGTACGTTGAGTATTAAACAGGGCATTAAATTATAGTGATGGGAAGACAAACTACAAATATAGAAATGAAATGAAAACACTAAATTTCACTATATCTATAATTCACTCTTTCTGTCCCTACCATGGGACACTGCCCATCATCGAACACTGCCGCCAAAATAACTCCAGAAATAAATATAACGTGATTTACAATTTTCTAAAACTTAATGTTACAAACAAGTGCTTTAATTTCTTGTCTAAGTGAAGTGAATTGACCTCAACTAACGACATCCTTTACTCAATGATAAATAAATTATAGTTTGTTTCACAAATCATAATTTCGTGAAAATAATTTTGAATTTGTTAACCGATTTCACAGAACATAGTTTATAAACTTTTCATTTGTTGTTATTTTTTTATGTACTTGTACTCCATAATTTCGTTAGATATAATGGTTTATGAAATCTTTATATTCATACTCAATATTAATTACCACTGTTGTAGAGTAGATATCTTCATATCAGGAGGTACGTGTTTAAGCGACGAATTTCTACATTTTCAGTCTAAGCGGTGAATTGTTGTTTCCCAATTATTCGGAGCGCGCTCTCGTGAGTATATCCAAAGGTTTTAAATCACTATGTTAGTGTGCCTTGGAATCATATACACCACTGTTGTAGAGTAGATATCTTCATATCAGGAGGTACGTGTTTAAGCGACGAATTTCTGCATTTTCAGTCTAAGCGGTGAATTGTTGTTTCCCAATATTTTTGGTGGGATGGCGCTCTGGATTGTTATCCAGCCAGTGTTACTGACCACGATTTGTATTGGGGAACAATTAGAAATTTGTTAATTCACTCCAATAAAGTCAAATAAGCTGCACTGATGAGATATAATAAGATCGAAACAGCTGTATGCAGATTTTGAGTCGGAGTGACTTGACAATTTCTATAATTCACCGTTCGATTGTGAATGCAGATTTTGCGTTGCTGAATACGTATAACCAGCTTCCTTGGAAAGTTGTTTGATAATTTTTTAAATTATTAAAGAATTTTCCTTGTTCACTTTATGTATTGTATAAAATTGACCAAATTTTTCAATTTAGCTCCTTTTGTCAATTTGTCTATAGTTTTGAAATTATCTATTTAACAAAACCGGTGATGGTTTCCAAGGCAATGGTAAGAACCTTGAATCTGTTTAATTTTTCAAAAAAGGTCTGTTGTTAAACAGAAATGAAAATACTTTTCGTCAATTTCCACATAACGTATTTAAAAAAATGGATACAACCGGTTTCGGTTATCACATCATTGTCAAGTAAATGTAAATATATCAGGTAAAACTATGTACTTCTAACTTTTAAAGATTTAGCAGTGGAGGGGAGTTGAGATCTAATTGGATATTTACAGTTTGGAAATCTGGGTTTTTTCTAACCTTGTTAATTTCCAAACTTTCCAACAGATGCATTGTGGTTCCTTTATTCCAAATATGTAGAATTTTAAGATCTTCTGATTTTATCCTTTGTACTTTTAATATATCGCAGATTTACTAACGGAAGAAATGTGTTCTTTAAAACGAGATTCAAAATTTCACCCGGTTTGTCCGGGTTGTGCATTCACTACATTCAATTCTATGAACCCCGGATTGTTTACATTTGTCGAACTGGTTGTACCTATATATTTCAAATAAATTGTGTGGAAAATGGCGAAAACTATTTTCTTTTCTGAAATGGATTACCATAAAATAAATAGTTTGTCAATATCGCTAATTAGAAGTGCTAGTCGAGGTAATTTATGACAATGTACTGTAGACTACAGCTAAAATATAGTTAAGTGTCCTTAAATTTTTTTCCTATTTGTATGTTTTTTGTTTGCCAATAAATAATAATTTCCTCAGGTTCAACCCAATTGAAAAGGATGTTTTTATATTAAATTCTGAAAAGTAGTTGCAAATATTATTTGATAATTGGAAAATATAACTCATACTAGCATATCTTCTTTCTGGGTTTTCCATTATAGAGTATAGTAACCGGGATGTGTTTTTCTGCTCTTTACGATTGATAATTCGATTTAAAAATGTATAGAAATATTATAATTGGAAGCTTTTTGTTTAATTGTACTTATTTGCATATTGAAATCCTTATCTGATAAAGAAATGGAAAAAGCTCGGTGAATCATTGAATTATAGGCCTATAACAAAACACAGACGAATATAAGAAATCTGGGGTTTATAGATTTGAATATATTGATTGCCTAATGGCGTACGTTGGACAAACCGGGCGAAATTTTGAATCTCGTTTTAAAGAACATATTTTTTCCGATAGTAAATCTGCGATATTTGAACATATTAAAACTACAAGACATGAAATCACAATAGAATATTTTAAAATTCTACATATTTGCAAGAAAGGAACCATAATGCATCTGTTAGAAAGTTTGGAAATTAACAAGACCCAGAATTTCATAATTCTATAAATAACTGATTAGACCCCACCTATTCCCTACTCCTCTATCTTTAAGGGTCTAATATGTCTAAATTTACTTGACAATGATGTTATAGTCGAGACCAGTTGTACCTATATTTTTCAGTACATTGTGTTTAAATTGACGAAAAGTATTTTTATTTCTGTTCATTTGAAATGAATTTCCATAAAATCAATATCGCTAATTAGATCTGTTGTTCTTTGAATCTTGTATTAAATATTCGACTAGTCTGACCTATATACACATTTACATTCAGGACAAACTCCCGAACTTTCACACTTCAGCGCATATGTTCAAATTTTTATGTCCATTTTCATAAGAACAATACTAGCTATTGTTTATTTTGAATGACAAATATAAACACTGAAAATATTCCAATAAAATTAGTTTCATATTTCATTGAATCAGTTCAAAATTGAATGAAAAATTAATAAATGCTAATGAATTATTTGAATATGCATGGGGGGTATAAAAAATTTGTATTATTCGTGAATGCTGAATTTGAGTTATGCAACACTTTTTGAGCCACATGATGATTCAAAAATTATTCACTGGAATTGGTCTTGATGTGTTATCCTATCTCAAAAACTAGTAAAACTACTAACATATACTTTATTGTTAAATTTTTATATGTAGGCTAAGCTAAATTCTTCAGCTCCATTAAAATAGTGAAAGAAATTAGTAACGAAATTCATAACAATGGCAGCAATAGGCTACCAGATTTCGATATAATTGAATCAAATTTAACATCTCATTACGTGTGGTAAGAGATTTTAAAAATATCATAAAATAAATGCAAAATATGTTCTCATTTTTATTGTCCCAGTCATTTATTAGCTGTTGATCTTTTT
>JARQZK010003099.1:37500-77500 GCA_030704885.1 Cynegetis impunctata | reverse complement strand
AATTCTTTCCACTTCCATTCATATTTTGCCAAATACCCCATTGAAATATTATCACAACACTGTTTCTATTTAATTGTAAGAATTTTATATGAACATTTTCAGGACTTTTAGAAATGCTTTCAATGTCTGCCGAATTGCGTAATTCCAGTTGATGGTTATTCAATATCATTTTGTGGATTTTCATTGTCATCATCAACCGATTAACATGTGTTCCGGCTTTGTTTTATATTATGTATTTATAAGCAGGCACGAAGCAAAAAAAGCAAAAAAAGGCAAAATCTAAATTGAAAAAGCTTGGGAGTTAATTACTCTCAAGCTTTTTCAATTTAGATTTTGCCTTTTTTTTTGAGAAATTTAGAAAGATTAAGGAATGATACTTGAATTGTAATTAATAATTTATTGTCAAAAAAGGATTCAAACAAGAATTTTATTATTAGTTATTGTGAAAATACGAAACTATATAAACTGAATCACCACATCAATATTATAGCAAGTTTGACATTTATGTTTGGGAATCAATTTTATGTTAATCTTCCGGACTGATTCGATAGTAAAATCTTTTAGATTTTGCTGGATTATTGTTAATTCTCGAATCAAATTCATCTGAAAAAAGTTGTAACAATTGCTCTGAGCTTTAATCAGAAAAGTTGATGTCGAAATGGATACTTTTTGTTAAAATGAAATTAAAATGTGTTGCAAAATATAATTCCTTCATATTTGTACCTTTTTTCGATGTAGATTATCTCACTAGAATTTACTGATACTGGTACTTATTTGACTTCATCATCACTATTCTCAACTTCTACTGAATCACTATTAAAATTAATTTTTTATTAATAAAATAACAACAGCGTTTCAGAGTACTTAATAGTTATTAACGTAACGGCCGATATGTAGCAAATAACGGTTGAGGTTGGATATTGTAATCCGAGGCGCAGCCGAGGATTATAACTAACCGAATCCGTTATTTGCGTATCGGCCGTGTGTCGTTAAAAATTTTTCGTAATCCCGTTGAAAGATTATATTTTGATCCGAAGAAAGAAAAAACCTCGTACCTCGCAATTCTAAAGAAAAATCCCAACGTCGTGCACTCTGTTGTCATGGAACAGTTTGACAGTTTTATAAACAAAGTCAGTTTTTTGTGTTCTCAAGTTCACTTTAACGACGACCATGGATGAAATTCATGAAATTGAGGAACAAAATCAAATTCCTTTAGAAATATTGGGAGAATCATGTGCAGAGCAGCGAGTGTTGATCAACTGCCGAAAATAACTCAAGAGCGATATCAAAAAGAATATGAAAATTTTGAAATGTGGCGTAAAAGCAAGAATGTAAAGGTGGTTAATGAAGATGTATTATCAGCCTATGCGAAAAGAAAATTATAGGTTATACAATATCCAACCTCATCCGTTATTTGCTACATATCGGCCTTGTTACGTTAATAACTATTTCAGTTGAGGTTGTTAGTATTACGACTCTCATCGCTTGTGATACTCGTGACGGACATAGTTTTAGGCCTAACTTTCATTAGCCAAGTGTCTGGAGTATTAATGCGATGAGAAACTTCGTTCCTAAAACTCTTTCGAGACAGTAGGTAAAAAATATCATTTTGTTTTGAGTGACTTACTTCAATAGTCAGAGATATAGGTATCACAATTGAAACCGAAATAGTATATTGTACAAAGAGAATGGAATGACATGCATTTCCTACGAATATGACGTTTATACGAGTAGGAAATGGTCATTCCATGCGAATTTTACACTATATTTTTTCTAAGAATGTTACTGTTACATAAAATGGGATTAGTTATATTTTCATTTTTAAGATGTCAAAAAATGTGAATCCAAAAAAAATATAAATATTTTTTATATATGGTTCCTTGGTTATCACCACTTAAAAATTTTGACACAATCAGATATAGGAAAATTTACTACTGCTAAAATTGGAAAACGAACAGATTTTTATTATTTTTATTCATTGTTATATTAGAACAGTTATTAAACACAATTTTTGGAGAATTTGAATCGGCATTTTTAAGAAATAGGTTGACATATTTTCTAAATTATGTGATATCGATATAGATGGAAGATTGCTTGATTGATTAATCGGCTCCATAATTTTCTTGGCTACGTTGTTTTATTTGTCGAAGACTCCTCAATGTAGCCTTCAGCTAACGCTATCGAAAGTCAGCCACCGTGCCGTTTTAGTGTTGTTATATATTTGCCACTATCTACCAAAATTGTTGCCGAAGATCGGCGAAAACAATGACCCCTGTAAAGTTCAGGATTTGTAGTTTTAGGAATGTGGCAATTTACTTTTTCATATTTCCTACCTTATTAATGCCAACTTCTTGGATAGTGCATTTTTCTTTTTGATAGTTAACAAAGAAAGAATTGTCTACGACACAAACTGGTTGCATACTCCAATACTTTTTAACGAAGTCGGAATATTCCTCCGTTACTGTGAATTTTCGGGAAGTTTTTGTTTTGGTGTTCGGAATTTTAACTAAAATGGCAGCTCCTAAATCTCTCATTCTATATAATTCGACTCTTCTAGAAGCACCCATTACTCTCATGATAAGCACAACCTGTAATAGAGAAAAAAATTTTATAAAATTCTGCTACTATAGAATATACTATGGAATCTATAGAAAGCAGGATTTTGACAAATTAGTAATTATTCTACTTGAATATATCATTATCTTACCTTGGCTTAAGGTAAATGCTGTCCGGGGCCTCTTCAATGAACTTGTCTTTCTCGTTTGAGGTAAATACCTTGAATTTTCTTGCTTTGTAGCCATCATATCTGCGTTTCAAAAATGCTGGAAATTTTGAGTAATTACTTGAATCCACTACTTTGTTTATATTTAGCATAATGTGTTTCCAAAGTAAGCCATCAAAACATTTTCTGAGCAGGAACTAGTGTTTCGTTCTTTGCATCACTACAAAAATAGATTTTTTTAAAATGTACTACTATATTTTTATTTGGATTTTGGCACCATTTGCTGTCTCTGAAATACTAGGTGGTGTTAAATTGAATTCGCTATAGCTACTTTTCATAATAAATAATATTTCAAACAACTTAAAACACTTTAAACTCAATATTACTTGAAAATAATAATTGTCATTTACTTTTATTTGCAATGTCTGCGTTGCTTTGCGATTATGACTGTTGACGCGGCGCCGGTTAACGCCATCTTTGTAAAAATATATCCGTGCTCAGTGGGAATTTTGTAGTGGAATCACCATAGTGATTGAAGCAAAATGTGTATAAAACAATGCACTCTGTTCCGAAATTACTATTAAATATAGAATAATAACTATTTATGTAACAAGTTGCGAAATGAATGTGATTTAAGCACGGGACGCAAAATTGCCCAATGAGGCGAATGCCGAGTTGGACAATGCGTCGAGTGCTCAAAACACTCTTTTCGCAACGAATTTCATACAAGATTTTTTGTGAAAGCGGAGAATTTGATTATTTCATGCGTTTATTTGTGTTTTGTACATATTTTAAAGTGAGCTGGTAATCTGTTCCTAAGGCATTGTTTATGCATTGTTTATAAGGTTCTGTCACTTTGAAACGTCGCAGTATTTCCTACAAAATTTTGTAAAAAAATCGTCAGAAAATGAGTGATGAGTCTTTGTATATTGAACAAGCTGCTGAAACTGCGCTATCCAAGTTGTGCCCGAAAAATCGAAAACATTATACGAGACCACCTACAACAAACTTTGAAACCTGGGTTAAAACAAAACTTGTTGAGAAATTTACAGGAAAGGTATTGCTAGCCTATTTCCTGAAGTTGACCACTACCTTAAGGATGCTTCTTAGTATTCACTTTAATAATTTACATAATTGTAACTTTGAGATTTATAATAAATAAATATTGTCATTGTTTTAACGTTTCATTTTCACTTTCAGGCACTAGTGCCTAAAACTGTCACTTTTAGGTACTAGTGACTAAAAGAATGTCATTTCGAAACTCTAATGAATATCAAAAACTTTTCGTTTCGAAACTCTTTCAAAAAAAGGTTTTTATTGACATTCGTAGAAAAAACACATTTCAACATTCAGTCCGTAGTCCGTTTCCCAATTAGTAACTTCTAATTAGAAACTGATAACAATAAAAATACACGGATGCAGCGGTGTGTTCAATTTTCGAAAGGGAATTCGCCATCACGAAGTAGATCGACGACAGAATATCGATTTCCATCGAATGTTCCAATCTCTAGTAGAGAAAAAATGGTTCGCACAGTATAACGGCATCTGCATAGTCCCTATCCAATATGCAATCTACTTCACTATATAGAGAGTAGTTCGAAATGCAGTCACCCCTGTCGGTGGGGTTTGGCTCAATTCCGCGAAACTTCTGCAATTGCTTCAGTCGAGCGCTTTATCGAGCGACAGTGTTGGGAAATTACGTCCTGCAGTTTAACACGAGGGAGTGGACGGGAACGAGGGGCGTAGACAATTTTCCTTGCCACTTTAACCTGTAAAAAGTAATCGAATACCTTGGATGAATGAATCATCCCTCATTCAATTTCTGCGGGATTTAAAATCATAATGAATTGGAACAAGAATAAAAATTTATTCGGTGAATGAAAACGATCTGAAAATTTACTAATATGTGTACTCTCGGAAATTCGCATTGAATGAGAAATGAAGATGGATAGTAGAGAGAAGGTAAATCAATCTAACTCAAGCAAAATAGCCAACTGTTTTGATCCTACTGGTTTTCATCAGAACTCTGCATTCGAGATGGATTTTTTTACGTCATAATATTAAGTCGCATATAATATTTTTCTACTCTCTCTTTCCCAATGACAGATGAAAAGCTAAGTATAAATATATCTCTGATCTTCTCTAAACATTTTTTTGTTTCCATGTATCTTCATAGTAGTTTCCTAGCTTCGTGACGTGACCAAGCTAGTTAGTCGACTACTTAGCGTATGCTGGCTAGTATTTGGGAGGTCTCGGGTTCGAACCCCGGGGCCGACTGGTCTGCCATGAGTTTTTTCAGAAGTTTCCTCATGGTAATGTGAGTCATTGCTTGCAAACTTATGAGGAGAATGTTGGGCCAGTATTAATCCTCTGAACCCTACCCACATTTCCTATGTTCCATAAATATCCCGTCTCACCTATCCTTAATGCACTTGTACATACAAGTGTATCCTCTGATCTGGCTGAAGGAGTTAATCCTAAACTCAAGCTGCCCGCCTCCCTGACACATACTTCAGGAAGGAATGAAACACGTGTGTTTCCTTTTTCTTTCTTTTTCGTGGTGTGAGTGTTCGGATTTGTTAGCAAGTCAGCGTTTTTTTTTTCGCTACTGTCACTCTGATGAACTCGATCATACTCCGCATGTTCAAGTCTCGACGGATCTGGAAGTTCAGGACGTACACGGCCATCCTTACTGACTTGTTCTGCAAGATTTGGAGCCTTTGAATATGAAGACGAGCTGCGTATCCCCATCAGAAACTGTGTAGGTCATTGTCAGTCGAATGATGGATTTGTACTGCCATATCTTGGTGGCAGTGTCGAAAAAAAAAGGAAACACACGTGTTTCTTTCCTCCTTGAAGCAGCTCTTCAGAGGCGGGCAGCTTGAGTTTGGGATTAACTACTTCAGCCAGATCAGAGGATACACTTGTATGTACAAGAGCATTAAGGATAGGTGAGACGGGATATTTATGGAAGATAGGAAGTGTAGATAGGGTTCAGAAGATTAATACTGGCCCAGCATTCACCTTGTAAGTAAGCAATCAGTGACTTCTGATAGTTAATGAGATAAGTACTCATTTCGCACATAGTATAAATCTATCAGTAACCACTGGAGTATTTCCCAACCTCCTCATGAAGGCCTGCATTGTTCGGATTTTCAAAAAAGATGATATGGCTGATGTTTCGAACTACAGACCTATTGCTATCCTGAGTACATTCTCAAAAGTATTCGAGAAGATAATATATAGCAGAATGATGAAATATCTTGACAAGTTTCAGATTCTTGATAGTGCTCAGCACGGCTTTAGATACGGTCGCTCAACTCAGACTGGAGCGTTGAATTTTGTTGAATTCGTCTATGAGCACCTGGATCGTGGCGCACATGTTGCTGCTTTGTTTTTTGATTTATCACGAGCATTCGATAGTCTGTCGCATCAATTCATTTTATACAAGCTTTATAACTTGGGATTCAGGGGTACTTTTCACGATTGGATTCGGAGTTATCTCGAAAATAGAGTCGCATCCGTTCGAGTTGATGATCGTTGTTCAGGTGAGCGAAACTTGAAATTAGGAGTGCCTCAGGGATCTGTCTTTGGACCAATATTGTTCCTCCTATTTATGAATGACCTCTCACCAAACTTGAGGGAAATTTTCATCAAATTACTCAACTCCAATAAGACACTACACCGGACTATCAGGATAATACTGTTCGCCGATGATTCCTCTATAGCGGTTTCAGGTGAGACGTTAGATGAATTACGATCTCTATGTGAGCTCATTATGCAAAGTTTCATCGAGTGGTGTCACAATAATAGAATCAAGATGAATGTCAATAAAACGGAATGCATTCGTTTTAGTGTATCTGGCTCTGGGAGAGAAACATTTATTGTTCAGCATTTGGATACGGTTATCTCATCTAATGACCATGTTAAGTTTCTGGGTATACACATTGATAGATATCTAAAATGGCATTCGCATATTGATGCCCTATGTAAAAAACTCAACAGCTCCTATTACGCGTTAAGTAGAGTCAAAAGTTCTCTTCCTCTAAATTCTCTTATTAATGTCTACTATTCTTTGGTATATTGTCTCCTATCTTACAATGTTTTGCTATGGGGTGATTCTTCAGAGGTTAATAGAGTATTCGTCATTCAATAACGAATAGTTCGTTTAATGTTCGATTGCCATCCACGGTCCACTTGCAGACCCCTTTTCATAGACAATAGTATTCTCACTTTGGCCGCTTTATTTATATTTAAATGTCTAATTATGTGAAAGAAAATGAGGATAGTATTGTAAAAATTTCTAGTTTTCATTCTCA
The DNA here is from genome assembly GCA_030704885.1 of Cynegetis impunctata. Taxonomy (NCBI): domain Eukaryota; kingdom Metazoa; phylum Arthropoda; class Insecta; order Coleoptera; family Coccinellidae; genus Cynegetis; species Cynegetis impunctata. The sequence goes on along the minus strand of JARQZK010003099.1, from coordinate 70,459 downwards.
TGATACCAGAAATAAGAATAAATTGTATTTTCATAAAACTACTAAGTTTGAAATGTCTCCACTTTATCAGAGTATTAAGATCTTTAATCATCTACCACGATGTATTCAAAATCTTCAGAAAAACAAATTCAAGAAGTCTGTCAAAAACTTTTTACTAAAGGAATGTTTCTATAATGTAAAAGATTACTACAGCCATAATTTCAGTGAATATATTTTTGAATGATGTAATCTTTGTGTGTATATCTTTATGACTTGTCCTATACATGAAATAATATGTCTTACAGGATGAATAAACCATTATTATTATTATTATTATTACATTACCATGAGAAAACCTTAGAAAGAGAGGTTGAAAGTTTGTATCTAGGTAGTTTTGTATGATATCTTGAATGGGATCGGTTTTGGTTCGAATTTGTTGGGGGGCTGACCCCCCGGGGGAAGAAATAAATCTTGTTTACACGATAAAGGTCGCAATTTTGAAGTTATAGGGTTGAAAGTTTGTAAGTACGTAGTTTCTTATGATTTCTTGGATGCGATTGATTTTGGTACGAATTGGTTGGGGGGGGGGTTCGACCCCCCGCGGAGGAAATAAATATTCATTACACGATAGAAGGCACATTTTTTTTGTTTTAGAACGGAAATCATGATTGAATGAATAGTTTTTTTGAACTGGATACGTTATGAAAACCTGCTATTCTAATGCAGCCCGCTGCGATAGAATTTTTTCTTCTTGATATCTGCCAATAACAAAAGCTTTATAACAAGATTTTCTCCGAAGAAATATTGCATGCGCTATGCCGTGGAAAAGCTTCATGGACCTAGGTTGTAGTGTATATGACTTGCGGAATATTCTACTGAATTCAGAAGTCTATTGAAGATCAATAAATCAATCGATACACATTCAGGCATATGGCCTCAATCTGCCTAGACCGAATAGGAATTAGGAAGGATTGGACATAATCCGATTGCGTGGCCTCAGTTTGCCTACTCCAATAGCAGAATTGCTTTCTATCAACTCTAAGCAGGACTGAAACATATTTACTTACACAAAGCTGAAAGATTCTCAGAGAAGAGAACTTTTTACCCGAGATTATGCATTGCATATGTTCAATAATCTTCGATTTATTTCATGAAGATAAATATATATTTCATTTTATTGAAAATAAACTGAATCTGCTAAGAATATCTAATGCAGCTATACACAAACTTTTTTTTTCTTGGGCCACTTTCAGATTTTAGTTGTGTCGTGCGTACCTACATAAATCACATCTGTTATTTAGGCGTAGGTAAAAAACCTATTACGTTTAATTGTTTATTTATTATATTGGGAACATTTTAATGTCATCGAAATGAGAACCCGTAAGTCGGTTTCTATATACGTTCTTTGCATATTTCATTTTGGAATAAGATGATTCACAAAGATATGTCGATGCAAAACAACGTAAGCAGAATTGGATCACATTTTTTCACAGTCTTAAATTGTTCGGTCACTATTGTCCAAAATTCAGCGTACCTTCTCCATCTTCTCTCTCGTCTCTTTAAAAATAACTTCGCATCATCCTTCATTTCAAAGAACTCGTCAAACAAGTCTGCATAATTAGAATCGAAAACTGAAGCCAATTGTGAAATACTTATCGGCTCTAGGTACCATAATTTTTCTACAAGCAGTACAGCAAATTTTAAATTTCTCTTGAATCGATAGTGCAGATATATAATTTGAAATTATCAAACACTTTTCTTCGAAAATATCAATACAGTCTTGTGTAACACTTGTAAGAGTTCGAAAATTTTGAAGTGTTTTGTTTTGAATTTCTTCGTAATAAATACTTAGTTTTTCTATGAAAGCAAATATTGTATTTGCCATTTGTGAAATTATTTTGTTTTCACCTTGCAATCTTCGATTAAGGCTGTGAGTTTCTCAGTTATGTCGCATAGAAGAGCTAACAAAAGGTGGTGTTGTTATTTTGCAGTTTAATCTAATTCAGGCTGTGGGAGCTGCTGATCTCCTGTTATTTGCCGATGACACCAGTGTGGTCGGAAGCAAGCAAAATGAACAAGACTTGACAGACTCAATGGCACAAACTCAGGAACTTCTATTTGAATGGTTCTGTCTAAACGAGCTGAGCGTAAATCTTAACAAAACCGCGAAAATGTTATTCACTCACAGAAACATTTTATTTCAGAATCCCAAAAGCGTTAAGTTCCTGGGACTAACTATGTGTTCTAACCTGAACTGGGAGGAGCACATTGACTGTCTCGCAAAAAAGATATCTAGAAATATCTTTCTCATACGCAACTTAGTAAAATGTTCACCTGTGGATGTGATACGGACGCCTTACTTTGCTCTCATTCAATCACATATATGCTATGTTTTAACGGGTTGGGGTCACAGCACTCATGCTAACAGAATATTTGGACTGCAGCGTAAAGTTATGAGAATTATGGCAAAAAAAAAATACAGAGACGATGTTAAAAGCACTTTTACTGAGTATAATATTCTCACTTTTCCCTCTTTATATATTCTCTCTTGTCTCTTACATGCTAGATCCAACAATAGCTACATTCTGAATAATGAAATTCATGATTATTACACTAGACAAAATAGTCTAATTCATATAGATATTCTACGCCTAAACTCTAGGAAATCGTGTTACAATTACTACAGCAAAGTGTTTTTTAACAAACTCCCACAAAAAGTGAAAGAACTTCCTCTTAAACAATTCAAAAACGTAATAAGGTTGTTTCTAATTGAAAACGCATTCTTTGATTTCGGTGAATTTCTAAATATACAGTTCACAAATGACAGCTTTAAATCATAATTGAAAATTTGTACATTATTTTTATATCATCTTAATTTAAAAAAAGATTATTTATATGTCCTGTGTTTTGTTATTTGTAACTGTGCAATTAATTTAATTTCATATTGTGATTTAATTTTGGTTATATGTTGTAATATACAAGATATTTTTTTTTATAATGACAAATGTAAACTTATGTATAACATGCTCAATAAACTGAACTGAACTGAACTAATATAATTTTTATCATTTTGCTGTAAAAACAGCATTTTTTCTTGATGTAAAGAAAAAACTGCGCCTATTATTTCCTCGTAAATTCAAATAGTTAATAGGTTAATAGAATTTGGAGTTAAAACGGTAGGGCCACTTTCAAAAGCCTGGCGGGTTGCAGTTTGAGTATCGCTGATCTAATGCGTATCAGTTGATTCATATTTTTATATTAGGCGTTCACGATAGAAAAGTAAAAATGTAATGATTCATATAATTTATTTTTTTAGTTCCGTAGTTAAATATGAGATCGGTTAATTGATGATTTATATAACTGAGCTTTGGAGTATAAAAGGCCTTATAAAGGAGAAAAATGATGGTATAATTTTCTCGCGAGGACTCGAAAGGGCCAGGGCTCTCGGAAAGGACCCGGGCCTCATTTCGAAAATGACATGAATTTTTTGACTTATCAAACTCTAAATAAAGAGAATATGTGAAGCATTTATCAAGAGATAACATAGCTAATATGAAAACTTGATTCAATTAACTTGCTGAATCCAGTGCTGAGTTTTTCTAGTCTATTATATTAGTGCCTTTATCGATTTATTAGTTTGATATTTTCTATTTCATAACTATATATTTCCGTCAACTGTATAGTTAGTAAAACTATCAAAATAGGATATTATATAAATGGTCTTTCATATTGCACTATCACACAAAACAGTATAAAAAATAAAAGAGAAAAAAGCTCGTGAATTTTACTGGGGCTCGTAAAAGTTCTGCTCGAGTACGAACGACAATGTGAGCTGAAAATAATTGAATCATTTTCATGATGAAAAATTGAGCTAGTTGTTTTCGTAATTTTTGTTTAAAGCAAATCTCGTTTGCAATTTTTAGAATGGACTATTATATCATAAAATTTATCTGAATGTGTAGGAATAACCTAGCTGAAAAATATTTCACCAACTTCACCTAAACATACAAACGGTCACACATTCACTCACCTATGCTTCTATGTTCTATCAGGGTGTAACAAAATAAACAACTAACCGTTTGTAATTAGTTTGCCCCCAAAATATATCAATACAAACCAAGGTGGAGGTCGTTAGCAAGCGTAAACAACGTTATTGCAGTTAACTACAATGCCGACTGCGGATACGTAGGAGATTGGTAGCATTTGTTTACTTTGCCGCCTTGGTGACATAATGGAAGGCGCTTCGGTGGTGTCCTCTGTAATCGAACCGAGCTGTTAATATCAGGAAGGACGCCTTCCTCCCATGATCGGGAACGTGGATTTGGGGACACTGCTCTTTCCAATTAAGGACGAGTTCTATTTAGATTGGACGATAAACGACGTTCAAATTGATGTATGTGCATTAAGTCAAGTATATCTACGTGTGAAATCTAGGCTATATCGATTATATTGGCGTAAATAATCGCCTCAATAGCTAAATTAATGCTTGATTATACACACAGATTAATATACGGCTATGAGAATAGAACCATATTATCAAATTCAGCACACTCTGAGAGAATATTCTGAAACATTTCAAGCACTTACATAGTTCTTTAAGCTTTAATTCCTTATATTTCGAGCAAAATACATTCCAAATAAATCCAATGAAGTTATTATTTTCATAATTTAACTCTTGGCAAGCTCTCTAGCTCTCTAATTCACTGTTAGGATGATAATGCTTTTAGTGTTCCTCATTGTAGTGTTCTTTATGGTCCAAGAAAAACCAACTTTTAGAAATATCATCAAAGAATAATGTGATAAATGAAAATGAGAATTTGCTTAATTTGCCTATGTTGTAATTTATATAACAAGTTGTCATTCAAAAAAAAAAAAATATATATATATATATATATATATATTCATTCAACAACATCCACCCAAAACTTGAATTCGCAATGGAAAAAGAGAAAGACAACCAACTTAATTTTATGGACATGACTTTAATTAAACACGGAAATAAGATCCTCACTAAATTGTATAGGAAACCCATATCCACCGACAAACTCATACACTTCAAAGCAAACCATCCCATTTCACAAAAAATAGCCATCATAACAAATTATATCGACCGAAGCCTGAAACTGACATCACCCATTCTTAGACCACAAACATTAAAACAGACAAATATACTACTACAAAAAAATGGTTATCCTCAATTGATGATAAACCAAATAACAAAAAAAAAACTTATGAATTATACAACACAGAACAAACAAACACCAAACATGAAAACAACAAAACATCCAAATACACAACACGGCCATACATACCCTCACTATCACAAAGAATAAGTCACATACTAAAACCATATGAAATAAAAATAGCCTACAAACCACAAAACCAGGTAAAACAAATTTACACAAAACTCAAAAGCAAAACACCTCTAATGGACAGGACACACACAGTATATGAAATCCCATGCAACAACTGTAATAAGACATATATAGGTCAAACAATGCAACACTTGAAAGAAAGAATTAAAACGCATAAATATTCAAAAACACAGATCACGGCACTGAATAAACACAAACAAAGAGACGGACATAGTTTCAACTACGACAAAACTAGAATTTTGGCAACAGAAACTAACACAAAGAAAAGAGAAATTTTAGAAATGATACATATCCAGAAAAATCTACAAAATTTAATAAATAACCGTTCAGACGTGAATAGTTTGAGCACCTTGTATTCCCAAATATTATAAAAGGCGCATAACGCGAAGACACGTGAAACGATTATGACTCGACACCTGTTTCGGATTCATAAACCAGTCGTTCACACGAGCTGGAACCACGAAAAAACCCAAATTCCCAACAATATATATATATATATATATATATATATATATATATATATATATATATATTTATATATATATATATATATATATATATATATATATATATATATATATATATATATATATATATATAATATATTATATATATATATATATATATATATATATATATATATATATATATATATATATATATATATATATATATATATATATATATATATATATATATATAGTTTGTTCATAACATGTATGGAGCGCGTATTATCTCACGAATTGATTTTTTTCTGTTTGCTATGTTTTTATAATAGAAGTATTCATATTGTACTCTCAAACTTAATCAAATTCAACACATGGAATATTTCTAAAACTCATATATACTCAGTATACCTACTGAGTATAAAGTGAACCAGTGGTCGTATTCCTTTACATTTATTTAGTTAAGTTACCATTTATGTTGCGAAGAAAACATGAGAAAATCTCAATAACTTGTACAATTGTATTGCAAAATATCGAGTAAGATTAGCAACTAGACAATACGTTTGAAAGGTGTAATAAACTTAAATTTTTCTCAAGAGTTGCTTATTAACAAAATAATATAGGTATAGTAAAGGCAATTTTTATATCGACGCTTCTTTACAAAAGCCTGATGCGAAAACTTTTGATTATTATTTGATTAAAATTTTCATTAATATTTGTGAGATTTAGAAGTTCTTACAGATTCAAAAATACCGTAGAAAAATAGGAATCGTAAGGGGAAAAAGGTGCAAAGAGATCATTAAGCTTTATTTGAACACATCTCCAGACACGTCGACGTACTAATGTAATGCAATTATTAAGCGAGGATAGGTGAGGACTTCACCAGCCACAGTTGTGTAGCGTAATGAGGCTCGGATTATCTTCATCTCTAGATTCGTATAGCGTTGAAACTGAACATCGCCGCTCATAGTATTAGACGCCAAACCGCCTCGACTCTAGATATTGCTTTCAACCTTGGGGACGCACACAATATCAATATAACTGATCTAGAAGGCTGAATATCTCAAATATTTGTGTGAACGTTTAATGTCAAATTTTACCAGAAAATAACGATTATTGCACTGTATGAAAAGTGAACAGTAAAGTGCGGGAGTGGTTTTTATATTCGCTTCATACCTCCTGGACGATTTTCGGAATTTTCGATTTTATCATTTCTCCAACTTTGTGCTTGTTCTATTCTAGATCGCTGGAATTTGCTGACACTGACTTTCATTCGCTATTGTCACCTTACTCCCTGAATTTATGGGTTGATCTTTGGAGTATTGGAGTTTTACCAGTACACAAGAAATCAATGCTATTTTCAGAAGTGTACTTACAGCCTTCACTCCTAGTTGTTTTAACAATTGACTGCACTCACTCTTAGCATTCAACTCTATGCTGCTACCAATAAATTTTCAATAATTTCACCACACGAATTATATATATATATATATATATATATCATATTTAAAATATATATATATATACTATATAATATATATTAAATATATATACATATATATATATAATATATATATATCATATAAGATATATTATATATATATATATATATATATATATATATATATATATATATATATATATATATATATATACATATTATATATATATATATATAATATATATACATAATATATATATATATATATACTATATATATATAATATATATATATATATATATATATACACATTTATATATATAATATATAGATATATATATATTATAATATACATATTATATAATATATATACATTATATATAATATATATATATATAATATACTTATATATATATATACTATATATAAATATATATATATATATATATATATATATATATATATATATATATATACAGGCCGTTTTTTTAAGCTGATCCCACTATTGCTAGAAAAAGTCAGAGAAGTTTCAATAATGTTTCATATTCTTTATAAACTGATATGAACCAATTCTCAATGGGACGTTTCGTTCATTAGATTCCATCATCAATTTTATTTTTTCAAATATGGGCCTCTACATTTTTTCAACAATTTTGGTAGCCACTGTTGTAAAAAATTCAGCTATTAATTACAATACACGTATTTCTCGACGTTTTTCTTCGAAAAAACATCATCAATATTTGGTCAAATAATTTCCGTTAGTGTAGTCTGAAAAAGGTAGAAACCAAAATTTTAGAACTCAAAGATACTCCATACATCTTTTGAAATTTTGAACGTGCCTATGCATTCCAGGGTTTTTGTATGAATATGAAAGAACAGTCCAAAGGCCAGCATTTATGGAGTATATGGCAAATAGAAATCTTGGAGAAAAAATTCTGAGAGTACTGAAATTGATTTATTGTTTCAAAGTGAGGCATGAATTAACAGAATATCAAAATGTCAAATCTATTTATAAGTACATAAATAATTATTTGATTCCTGTGAATTTGTGAGGTGGAAACTTTTCAAATGACGAGAAAGTTGATTTGCTTTTCGTATACGCGAAATGTTTGAGAAATGCTACTAGATCTCTAGCTACGTATAGGGAATTGTACCCCGAGAAGTATCAGCTATCCGAAAAATATTTTCAACGCATTGAGAGGACTTTACGGAATCATGGTTCATCAGAAAAACCCTCGAGTAAGAACTGTACAGTCAATAACAGAGGTGGCGATACTGGAATTGACGCTTGTAATTAATGGCTGAATTTTTCACAATAGTGGCTACTAAAATTGATGAAAAAATCTAGAGCCCATATTTAAAAATATAAAACTGATGATGCAACCTAATGAACGAAACGTCGCATTGAAATTTGGTTCATATCAGATTATAACGAGTATGAAACATTATTGAAACTCCCCTGATTTTTTCTTATATCATTCGAAATGGTGGCGGTACAGCCAAAATATGAAATTCGACTATTTTAGTATTCGGCGAATATCTCAAAAACAAACATTGATATTTAAGAACTGAAAAAGGCTTATTATTGCTCCCAAAAATTGAAAACTTTTTTCCATTTCAACCGACCTTGTAGGTCTCTCCGTTTCCGAGATAGCAATAGTGGGATCAGCTGAAGAAAACGGTATATATATATATATATATATATATATATATATATATATATATATATATATATATATATATATATATATATATATATATATATATCAAATTCAATGGAGCTTCAAAATCCAGTTTTTTGAAGCACCATACATCATCGAACAGGCTCTTTTTTTTCGGTCATGCACCTCCCTTCTACTCCCATTCCATAAGGTTTGGAGATGGCAAGTATAATCAATGGTAAATAAATATAGGTATCAAGTAATATACCTCTACGAGTTTTAATATAAAAATTATAAAAATGACTCAAGCCAAAAGTGTGCCTTAACAAATGTTTCAATAAGGGTACCTCAAGAAAAATCAATCAAAAGTACGGTTTACAAGAGGTTGTCGATTTATCTACAAAAAGGTACCCTGGTATGAGATCCTGTAGGATAGAGCTGGAGTTATTACACCAGTGTCCCTAAAACGAAGATTCTACACTGTATGTTGCACTACTCTGAGTAGTGTCCGAAAGAAATACAACAAGATCTATATCCTATATATATATATATATATATATATATATATATATATATATATATATATATATATATATATATTCAATGAATTAAACAAGATCAGTAAAAGCCATATCCAACGTAAATTCTGTGAAACGCGGGTTTTTTGCGTCAAGCCATCTGACATAAGTATATATTATAATTTCGAGTTTATTTTTCAATAACCAAAACAGTTGGATGAAGCAATTATTTTAATCTTCTCATTATTTATTGACTCTTGTTTATCAATTCTTATGATCTATGTATTCAAACTGCCATGTTTATTTTTACACCAAAGGAGCTTGAAGAAGCAATTATTTGAAGGGCCCTTTCCTCGTCTATTGTTGATTTTGTCAGACAATGATAATAACCCTCGTAATAACCTAATAGTATCATAAAATAATTCGCTCACCGGACGTTGAAAGTCAGATGTGAAGATAAACTAGCACCTCATTAGTTACGCGATTTTTTAGAAAAAAATAAGATGGATGGATGTTTGAATAGCATCGAATTAAATTTTGTCATATCAAGATCTTGATTGAGTTTCGACAAGTTTTTGTACTCCTTTATCGATCAAGCAGCCAGTGAATCGGACATTTCTTCGTCAAGTCGTGTAACACATATATTCAAATTGCCGTGTCTGTTCATTTTACAGAAACGAAAAGAATATGCTCGAAATATTAAGAATTTTAAGCATTAAGTACATTAGAGTGAAAAATGTACTATACATTTGAATATTATATTCCAATGCGTGTGCCAACGGTATCTACAGCTATTTATTAGCTGTATTTATGTTATAATATAAAAAGGAATATTTTTTTGCAAGAAGCTTATCGCTGCAACTCAGTATGACATAAATACTGTGGTTACTAATTTTATTTACATAAATCAAGGTCAAAAGTTGAGCTCATTCATTTCTTATATTATTTATGTAAATGTTTTTTTTTTTTAACTCGAGGGACCTACAGTTTAACGCCGATTCCGAACGGCCAATGGGCTTGTAAACAATGTACATTACCCAACACTCAATCTCATAACTAGAACCACTAAATTCAGGACATACACAACGCCCAAGAGCAAGGTGGGACTCGAATCCACATCCTCGGTCAACAAACGGTACAAGGCGGTACTCGCTCTCCGCTGGTCTACCAAGGTCCCCTATGTAAATGTTAAAATTAGTAAGTATTGAATTTATGAAAAACTCGTACTTTAATGAGAAAGTGAAAACAGCTTTTTAGGAAAGATAGGTTGTTGCATAACAAGCGGATCACTTCCTACTAGCCTTAACTAAAACTCTCACGAAAATAAGATGATAAATTATTTATTCCAAGATTAAATAAATTTTGAGATAAAGTTCATTATCTATACTCTTATTTCTTAGACATGAAATAACAATTCATACCGGAATATCCGGTTAATCGGTTATGACTATTTGCCAATTAACCAACCGTCACCAGTTCCAGAAAATCTTGCGATGAGTTACTAATAGTTACTATGCTGCTTCTAGCATATTTCCTGGAAATACTGCTTTCAAACTCCCAAAATCTCAAAAGATCTAATCGGTTCCCGAAAGCCACTCAGTAGAAAAGAAAAGAATATATATATATATATATATATATATATATATATATATATATATATATATATATATATATATATATATTTATATATATATATATATATATATATATATATATATATATATATATATATATATATATATATATATATATATATATAGATATATATATATATATATATATATATATATATATATTATATATATATATATATATATATATATATATACATCAAATTGAATTTATGAAAATTTAGTTTGGCAGTACTCCAGCGCCTTCGCCATTTTAGACGTTCACACCATCAATGTCGAACTAATCACATTCAAATATGAAGATATAATAAAGTACTGTCGATTCTGAACTACTGGGCGACTATTTGTTCTCATAGTAATTTCAGTTATAGAACATTTAGTTAGGTTCTTTAATACACAGAGCACAGCTTTCATAGTGCTTCTTCAAATTTTAATACGTTATATAATTTTGATGAAAATATCTTAGATATCAATCAGACAAAGCTTAGTTGTATCTGCAAATAAACTTTTTTCTGCAGTGTTAAAAGACTTTTTATTGGATATCTTCAGTGTGTGTCGATATTCTCATTATTTGAATCCCTATTCTGAAGTTTGTTTCGTGAACATTTAAAAGACCAAAATTTGTTTATCTTTAATGCTATTTCAAGATTTCTGTAAAAAGCAACGGTTATCTTTACAGTTTTATTGGGGCAAATTCGAAAATTAGAATTCCAAGAAATCATCTCACGTTAAATCAGAATTCGGACCAAAAATAATTGAAACCTTGAAAACATCTTGTTGACAAAAGAATGAAAAATTGTTTCGCCAAAACTCCATCGAAATATTCTTCGATGCTTAGAGAAAATCGTCGTCAATTTCATTGTAATGCGCATACAACCAAACCACTTCAAATCGTTCTCCAAGTGCCTCTCTCGGAGTGCGAAATTGTCTTTTTGCCCCAGTTTCAGTTCAGTCTAGTTCAGCACATTGCTACATGATATCGCGTAATCTAATAGCCATTCGTTGACACAAGTCCACACTCCAGTGGTTGAACTTAATGGAATTATTCTCACATGTATCATATGAAAGCGAAGAATGGTGAAATGTAGGAATAGTTCGAGTATCGAAAGAATTAATGGTCTGATAAAAACGTTTCCACCATATAAATACACACACACACACACAAACATGTATATGTATATATATATATATATATATATATATATATATATATATATATATCGCATACTTAGCTGCGCTGTTATGATGAGGACCAAAGAGTACGAAACACGTTTCAACAGCTGCTTCAAAATATGCGGTCTAGACCGATTGTTTTTCATGCTCTTGATTATATAAATATATATATATATATAAATCTCAAAAAACTTGATTTTATTTTATTAAAAAGTTGACGTTTCGCCACGACATTCGTGGCTTTATTCAAAACTTTAATATATATATATATATATATAATATATATATTATATATATATATATATATATATATATATATATATATATATATATATATATATATATATATATATATATGTATATATATATATATATATATATATATATACACATATATATTTATATAATCAAGAGCATGAAAAACAATCGGTCTAGACCGCATATTTTGAAGCAAGCTGTTGAAACGTGTTTCGTACTCTTTGGTTGTATATATATATATATAATTTATATATATAATATATATATATATATATAATATATATATAATATATAAATATATATATATATATATATATACATATAAATATAGATATATATATATATATATTTATAATTTACATAAAGAAACGTATTATATCAACAAAGCTGGTGAAATGAATTTACAGAACGTATTTTCCTCTTATTTTTGTGTTGTATTTTATCCGAATATAAAAGACTATTTTCCGGCATCTGAAGTCAACATACAGGTGCAGAAGTAATTTTTTCATTGAGCTTTGAACTTGAAATCTGGTACATAGTTAACTATCCATAGGAGAACGGTTCTGATTATTTCTGAGCCAATTTGGTTCAGGTGAATGAGGTGAAATGGGGTATTAATTAGCAAAAAAATCGAGGAATACCTATGACGTTTTAGGGGTCTTGGCGGATAATTTCCAATTTTACAATCGAAATGACATTTTCAAATAAAATAAAGATGGGAGAAAAAAAGGAGGTAGAAATTGAAAATTGTAGAAATTCGTTGATATTTCTTTTTAGGGGGTTTTAAGGTGTACAGATTACGATTCATAATTCAATTCAAAATTATAAAAAAAGGGGGTGGGTGTGAAAAAGAGAGGAGTTGAAAAGGAGAGCGGCTGAAAATTAGAAATTATTGGAAAAATCGAGTTTTTGAGTTACCTACCACATGTTGTTGCTATTTTTCATAAATATACTGTATTGCCAAAAAAAGATTGACGATGCTAGTTAAAGTGATGTGTTAGTATTCGTTCAATTTAGAGTCGTTCTCTTTCCGATACGTAATGGCATCTCCATTTGACCAAATGAGCTGAAATTTTTTAAATTTTGGATTGATAGGGCCGATACTTGGTGTAAATTAATAAACATATTAAAACAATGGTTAAAAATAACAATTTACACATTTATTATAAGAAATAACGCATGACGCACGTTTCGGTGGAACTTCACCTTCTTCAGATGCTAATGGCAAACTAACTATGATTCTCTGTTATATCGACAACAAGAAATGACAAATTATGTAGAAGGGGTAAATACAAAGATGGTTACAAATAATTATTAGAAAAGAAAAAACCAATTCTGAACTGCTAGTCTGGTAGTTCGGTAATTTGGAAAAGATTAAGAAGGGGGCTTGAAGTATGATCGATTTGGCTATTCAATAGGAGACCGGAATGCTTGTATTTATTTATCTGTAATGATTCTAAAAAATTAAGTTTAATTCCCTTACTTTCAGTAGTTAATATTTTAAAATCGAAATTGAATGTGTGATTTTCTTGGATTAAATGGTTTGCATAATATGAATCCGACTTCTGATTAACAAAGCTACGTTTGGTTCTGAAATTCTAGTTTGAAAACTTCTGAAAGTTCTATCAATGTAAAACTTATCACAATCGCCACAATTAATTTTATAAACTCCCGCTTTATTATATAAGAGAGATTTAAGTTTTTTACTTGAATTTCCGATGGAAGTGAGGCTGTTGTATTTGATATTATTTTTAGTAAGGGGGTACACCTGGTTAATCGCATTTTTGAAAAACTTTTTATCTATCATATTGTCTATAATATTGGGATCATATGATCCCAGCTTTGTTAATCAGAAGTCGGATTCACATTATGCAAACCATTTAATCCAAGAAAATCACACATTCAATTTCGATTTTAAAATACTAAATACTGAAAGTAAGGGAATTAAACTTAATTTTTTAGAATCATTACAGATGAATAAATACAAGCATTCCGTATTCCATATTGAATAGCCAAATCGATCATACTTCAAGCCCCCTTCTTAATCTTGTCCAAATTACCGAACTACCTGACTAGCAGTTCAGAATTGGTTTTTCCTTTTCTAATAATTATTTGTAACCATCTTTGTATTTACCCCTTCTACATAATTTGTCATTTTTTGTTTTCGATATAACAGAGAATCATAGTTAGTTTGCCATTAGCATCTGAAGAAGGTGAAGTTCCACCGAAACGTGCGTCATGCGTTATTTCTTATAATAAATGTGTAAATTGTTATTTTTAACCATTGTTTTAATATGAAATTTTTTATCTGAGGTATTTCTTGAATATCAAAATTTGGTTGAATAGTTGAGATTTTGGCATTTTCAAACTTCCAGCAAGGGAGTGAAAAGAAAGTACACCAGAAACATTTTTGAAGTGGTGACAAAAGATGTGGAAATTAATTATCTATAACATAGGTTTCCGAAACTCAGCCCGACTCTTTGGAAAATGAGCAGTGAGTGGAAAAACGGTTTTGTAGAATTTTTGCATAGGGTTGATTATTTTGAAAGTTTATTTTAGCGATATTAACTTCTTTCTTGTATCACTGCCTTCTTTATGTAGACATTTCTTATATTGTGGTGTTTGAGGATTTGTACAGTCGACAGCTCACTCGAATTAAGTTAGAGGATTGAAATTTCATACGTGGATGAGTTAATGGTGGAGAAGTGAACCGTAGGTAGTGGATTTGACTATTTGTCCGAACCGCTGCTATTATACGAGTAGTTCATAGATTTCATGGTTCGTCGTTTTTAAAGTTCATATCAGGCGATTATAAGAATTTTGGAAAAGCCACTACAAATTCATTTGAAAGGCTGGAAATTTTTAAGTGAATTCGATCGATGTCAGGGAGGTACGGAGGATATCAAATGTTTCTACTCATTGCCGAAATGTTTATGCCCCTCCAAATTGACATACGAGGTTGAAAATTTGCATGTAAAAATAAACAGAAACCACTGAATAATACGACTTTAGCGACAGAGTTAAGCAGCTCCGTAGTTCAGTGGTCGGTGCGTTGCGCTACTGAACAGAAGGTCGGTGGATCGAATCCCGGCCGAACCAAATTAACGCGAAGTCACCTCTCGGAAGAGATTTTTATTTCCAATAATCTGGATTGATTGGGCCGATACTTGGTGTAAATTAATAAACATATTGAAACAATGGTTAATAATAACAATTTACACATTTATTAGAAGGAATAACGCATGACGCACGTTTCGGTGGAACTTCACCTTCTTCAGATGCTAATGGCAAACTAACTATGATTCTCTGTTTATCGAAAACAAGAGATGACAAATTGTGTAGGGGTCAATAGAAAGATGGTTACAAATAATTATTAGAATAGGAAAAACCAATTCTGAACTGCTAGTCAGGTAGTTCGGTAATTTTGAAAAGATTAAGATGGGGGCTTGAAGTATGATCGATTTGGCTATTTTTTTTTTTAACTCGAGGGACCTACGGTTTAACGCCGGTTCCGAACGGCCAATGGGCTTGTAAACAATGATATTCAGGACATACACAACACCCAAGAGCAAGGTGGGACTCGAACCCACATCCTCGGTCAACAAACGGTACAAGGCGGTACTCGCTCACCGCTGGTCTACCGAAGCCCTCAATTTGGCAATTCAATAGGAGACCGGAATGCTTGTATTTATTTATCTGTAATGATTCTAAAAAATTAAGATTAATTCCCTTACTTTCAGTATTTAATATTTTAAAATCGAAATTGAATGTGTTTTTCTTGGATTGAATGGTTTGCATAATGTGAATCCGACTTCTGATTAACAAAGCTACGTTTGTGTTCTGAAATTCTAGTTTGAAAACTCCTGAAAGTTCGACTAATATAAAACTTCACGACAATCAATTTTATAAACTCCTGATTTATTATCTTCATGAACTTTGGATTTATTATTTTTCATTTGAGTTCCTAAATTATTACCGGTACGATAAGCAATGTTAATGTTGTGCTTAGATAAGAGAGATTTAAGTTTTTCACTTGAATTTCCGATGAAAGTGAGGCTGTTATATTTGATATTATTTTTAGTAAGGGGATACACCTGGTTAATCGCATTCTCATTTCCTTTTTTAATTCAATTTTGACTGGCTGTGAAATGGTTATTGATCAGGTCCTGGTCTGATGCCAACTTAAATTGCTTCAATGTTGAAAAATAAGTCTCCCAGGAACTATTCTTACAAAATCATGACATTCAAACAGTCGATTTTGTCAAACTGTTGAGCCTTCTTATCGACAACAATCTCAAATTTTCACAGCATGTACATGTCTTAACCAAAAAATTATCATCGGCCAGTTTCGTCATTTAATCCATCTCAAAGGAATTATACACGGCATATATGAGAATTGCCTATTTTGCATTGTCCGAATCTCATTCTCGTAATGGTCTTCTCTTCTGTGGTTCATGTAATTCTTCACAACTTGTCACCCTTCTCAAATTGCAGAAGAGAGCAATTCGTTACATATATTTATTTATAGAAAAATATAAGTCTAACGCTTCCTGCATTATATTTACTTCATATGAGCATGATTCATTAGTATATAAGTATTTTCATGCCGTACCCTAGGTGCCATAGCTTGAGTATTCCACTAGATCTAAAATTAAAGCTCAATGTCTCTAACACTCTTGGACTCTTGAATACAAAATGAAATTTTAATTACTACTACGAGAATATCTAAAATCATTTTGACTCTATTTGATATTTTATTAAAATATCTTGAATATAACAAAATTTGAAAAGTAAATCCGTTTAAGAAATACTTACTAGGAATATATATATATATATATATATATATATATATATATATATATATATATATATATATATATATATATATATATATATATATATATATATATATTTATATATATATATTTATATATATTTAATTATTTATATATTTTTTATTATATATATATATATATATATATATGTTATATATAAATATATATATAAATATATATATATAAATATAAATATATATATATATATATATATATATATATATATATATATATATATATGTATATATATATATATATATATATATATATAATATAAAACAGGCGTTTAGACTTTATTGAACAGTTTAGGTTTTGTCATGAAATTCATGACTTTCTCCAAACTTTTGATAGAGTTTATATCCCAGGAAGAAGTATTTTGCCTTTTGGCATTGTAATCAATTGCTGAAAAAAGATTCAATGTTATTGAAAGATGTAAATTATAATCATTATTCCATGCATATATACATATATATATATATATATATATTTTTATATTTATATATATATATTTTTATATATATATATATAATATATATATTATAATATATATATATATATGGATGGAATAATGATTATAATATATATATATATATATATATATATATATATATATATATATATATATATATATGTATATCATTTGGATATCAATTTCATAGTGTCATTCAAATCTTTTCATCATTATACTTGTGTATCAAATTGGTCAGAATATATCAATTTGCATTTTCCTCAAGTATGAAATCCGAATACCCCGTTATATCGAACTTAATACCAAAGCTGAACTAGTGTAAAATTATTATGCAACCAAGAAGAAATAAGATCAACTTGCCAGGTGTAAGTATGTGATATACTGTTTCAACGACATCTCCTATAAAAATACATAGATTCTGCTGAATTTATCAGTTAACTGTTGAGCTCTGAACTTAATAGGTGCACCATGGTTAGTCAGGTATGTTGACTGTCTTTACATTTATATCATTACATTAAAAAAAAATTGAAACAGAAGTTATACAGGTTATAATACTTTGTAATATTTTATTATCTGAAAATAATTTATATGCCAGTGTAACTTGTTTTTGTTTATTTTTCTTTGAAATGTGTGCATTCAACTGTGCAGAAAACAGTGTATTTAATTCATGATCTAATAACCTCTGTTTTTAAGATATATTGAACTTACATTCCTCTACTGATGAGCCATTTGACCAAAGATGTTGTCGTTTTGCTAGTTTATATCATCAATCATCTACGATATATAAAAATTAATAAATCATTTAATACTCAAGCAAAGTTTTGGCTCATATTTGGTCAGTTCAACTATCACTGATTTATTTTCCATTAAGATATTATCTTTCTTACGGAAGTTATATAGTAGACTTTTCAAGATATTTTCATTTGAAAATTGAATTATGTTTGATGAAGAGAAAAAATTGTATATCTGCTCAACTCCACAGCTTCTGATATAGTTAGAGGGTTGAAATTTGGTAGGTGGATTGAGCTCTGTACGATTCTGTGTAGGTATCAACTATTTTTCCCAACCGCTCTGCACTTTTCGGAAACTATAGGCATCTGAAAATAAGAATTCAGCGCCAATTTGGCCAGTCGTAGAACTATAAATATTGACATTGGAATATTTATGTTGTATTTGTTGTGTGTTTATTTGTGTTTTTGAAATATAATTTTAACATGAATATATAAAAACTTTTCAGGCTTCTTTAGCGAACAAGTGTGTTACTGTGTATGTATTCTCTTGCTATTGAGGCGGTAGGTGATTATCATCATTTGTTTTGTAGCCAAATTGAGAGAAATCTTAGGTTAGATCATGAGATGAATATCTTAATTCTCTGATTTACTCGTTCAATATGTACTCTAGCAGCTGCTATTTTGGCATTCAACAATGCTTCTTCTGCAGTCAACTGTTTTTTGTCTTTCAAAAATGGTGGCCTGATCAACTTTATTTTGAACTGTTGACAAATATCATCTATCACGAAACCTTTGTCCACCATAATAGCATCCTGTGAGCTTCCTAACTTTGAAATTAAGTCACTTTGTTGGAAAATCGTTTTATCAGATGCTCTTCCCCCATATGGTTCACTAGTATAAGTAATTAAACCTCCAGGAGAAACATCTGTCATGAATTTCACTGTGTTATTTGGTTTCTGTATAAAAATTTCTGAAGTCTAAGATGATTCGAGTATTTTGAAAACTTTCAAAACATTTTGGCATGTTTTTCTGTATTTCAGAATATTCTGGGAATCTTATGACACAACAGGGAACTCTACTCATAATGGGTAGCATTTCATAAATATATTTTTGGCATAATTCTTATGAAATGCCGAATAAAATTTTGTCAATAGGTACTAAAACAATACGCTGTTTGATTGTTAATCTATGTGACCGTTGATCACTGTAAACAGATTGTACTGCTTTTACTATTGCATCTAATAGTTTTATATTATTGAGACCAGTGAAACTGTTCAGAGCACTATCTGTAGTGAGATCACACAAAGTAGAGACTTTAGGAGTATTCTTTTTTTCCTTCTACACAAACACGATATTTATCACCAGCTGGAGGAAAAGCATGGAAATTCACATTTGAACATTTCTTTGCCCAGGAAGAACACTGAGGAACTGAACAATAACGATTCGAACGACTCATTGCTTTCAAAATGATTGCAAATAATAAATATTTGTAAAAAATCACACAAAAACAAACACAAAACAAAGGAGAACGTAAGAACTATGTCAAGATTTTTAGTTATTCTGACTGTCACCAGGCGGCGTAGCGCTTATTTTGATTCGCCTATTCCTTTCGAATCGAATGTCGACTACAAGTTTGATTTTGAATCGACTTGATTCATTCAGTACGCGATGCCTTTCGCGATGATTATTTCTAAGCCCAGACTAACTTTAACACTCATTATGTTAACTTCACCTGTAGGCAATGGAATCTTTCAACCTTCTTTATTGGGATCTGACATAGAGGCGGAGCTTAGGTGATAACGTCAAAACATGGCGTCTCAAAACCAACTCTCAACACGAATTATATGAGAGATTTGAAAGTTTTTTGGGTTTTTCCTATAACAATGTTAGTTTCGAGTGAAAGTGTGAAGTTATGTAGGTGAAAATTTAATCCACTAAAAATATAGGCTGGAAAGATTCAAATTCATAATACAATGTGGGAAAAATGAAGAGAATTCGAAGCCTGGTATCGTGAACTTTACTGCTTTTTGCTTATCTATTTTGATTTGATTTAATTTGAAGTGAGAAATACTTAGTCTAAATCAACTGTATTTGTTTGAGTGATATGAAACTATTGATTCGAGCTTTTTTATGTAGGAAGTTTATAATGGGCCAGATATGATGGGCAATTATCAATAAACATATTTCAAAACTTTTTATTGATGATTCTTTATCACACTCTAAAAATTAATTATTTCTGAAGAACTTTGGGCAAAATATATTCGAAATTTTACGAAAAACATTTTTTTAGTAGTACCTATACATGAATTCAATGAGATATCATAATGCTTCTATAATCAAATATGGTTTTCATAATAAAACACCATCAACCATAATGCAACTCAAAATGTATTAATAATGAATATACAAAGAAAAACTTTTTCATTCCGAGCGTATTCTTCTTATAACTAACTTCAATCTATTAATCATCATATACATAAATTTGTTACTCCATCATTTCACTTAATCTTCCATGAATTTGTCATTTTTTAAGATAGGAGAAGACATATTTATCGTACACATATCAGTGTAAAAATTTCTTCTAATAATACCAATAAATTTCCAGGCAACACAGATCCAACAATTTTGAATGTTTTGGCTGCAGCATCTAGAATTTTTATTAATAAAGGGAACTAATCTAAGTTTCAATCATAGAACTTAATTACCTGGAAGAATGTAATTTTCTTTTGTAAAATGCAAAGAACACATCGTCATTCTAGGAGTTGTGTGATTCTTTTGCAGATTGATTTTCCTACCTTCAATAAATCAATCTTTTCTTTTTCTCTAAAATGATTTTTCTCAATACAAAATATTTGTTTCGCTTCGGAAACCGATGAAAGCTAATACTTGCATTTCTATATGCTTTAGAATTACAATTTTTCATGCAACAACACACTCTAGACTTGCTGATTTTACGTTTTGCAAAATAAAACTTTCCATTATACACCTTTTGCGACCTTATTTGAAAGAAATCAAAAACTTGTCATGCAATTGCATATGCTAACGTTGGAAATAAAAACTTCATCCATCTGGCCGCCAGAGTTCGCTAGCTGACATGTCAGATCCCAATACTGACTTTAAAAGCGAATTTTTAGAGTGAGTGGTATGGGTAAGAGATTGGTAATCTCTGCTCGTAAGATCGCATCTTCACCTGCTCAGCCATCAATATGCGATACATTTCTAAAAAATAGGAGCTTAGTGACGGAGCTCCACTGCTCACGTGTTTTTCATTTACTGATATACTCGTATAAATGAAAATAATTCGCAATTAAAACTGGTATAACAAACTGTTATATTCT
Source organism: Cynegetis impunctata (assembly GCA_030704885.1). NCBI lineage: Eukaryota > Metazoa > Arthropoda > Insecta > Coleoptera > Coccinellidae > Cynegetis > Cynegetis impunctata. Next base: position 48,604 of record JARQZK010003099.1, on the reverse strand, counting down.
GAGTGAATAACAGTATTACAGTTGCATGTGCCCCAAATCAAGAGATCCAATTTCACCCTTGAATCAATATACTTCAGAATAGAAGAATGTCTACTAGATTTAACCTTCCGGATATGATAGGGGATTGTGAGTCGTAATCATTCACACCACGTACACGTGTTTCATATCCTGCGATATATTGGATAGGATACTCGCGTCAAAAGAACTGAGAGGGTGAGTTTTCTTCTGTGATATATAATATATATAGAGTGTCAGATTGAGAGGAAATGAATACCGTAGTTAACGAGATTTTACCGGGAAAAAAGGAGTATTGAAAAACAAAGTAGTTATCTTGGATTGCATAAAACAATGTATCAAAATTTTAATATAATGGAAAACCCAGAAAGAAGGTATGCTAGTATAAGTCATATTGGTCAATTATCGAATAATATTTGCAACTACTTTTCGAAATTGATTATAAGAACATCCTTTTCAATTGGGCTGAACTTAAGCTAACTATTATTTATTGCCAAACAAAAAATAGACAAATATAAAAAATCTGAGGTTTATAGAATTTAATGTGGTGAATGCCCAACGGCGTAATTTGGACAAACCGGGCGAAATTTTGAATCTCTTTTCGAAGAACATATTCCTTCCGATAGTAAATGTACGATATTCGAACACATTAAAACTACAAGGCTTAAAATCACAATAGAAGTTATTAAAATTCCACATGTTTGCAATAAAAGAACCACAATGAATCTGTTGAAAAGCTTAGAAATAGCTCAGAATTCCAAACTGTAAATAGCCAATAGGACCTCAACTCATCTCCATTCCTAAATCTTTGAGGATTAGATAGAGGCCTCGGTAGCCCAGCGGTAAGATGTATCGCTTGTAAACCGAGGATAGTGGGTTCGAGTCCCACCTTGCTCTTGGGTGTTGTGTATAAATTTAGTGGTTCTACAATTTGATCTGTTGGATAATGACTTAGATTCAAGCCCATTGGCCGTTCGGAAAGGGTTAGATATAAATAGTTTTACCTGATATGTCTACATTTACTTGATAATGATGTGACACTCGAAACCGGTTGTACCTTTATTTCAAATACATCGTGTGGAAATTGAGGAAAAGTAGGTATTTTCATTTCTGTTTATGTTACTATCAATATTTTCATTATTGTGTAATACTGGAATTTGCATAATCTCTTTAAACCATGTATACATTACAAATATTGTATGTCCATTCATTCCTGAGAAAATATCAGGATATATCCTGTGAAATGAACAATTTTGTTTGTGTACTATGAACATAATAAATAACACAAAAATAATATTCGAATGGGGTATAATTTCAGTTTAGAAGCAAAACAGATTGACTTAGAATCCAAAAATATACTAATCTTAACTTATATTGAATATTATCGAATATCGAACAATAAATTATTATTTGAGCACTTACATATCATATGAAATTATTTAATAGCTAATAAAAATTTGAGGAAAATCTTTATATTAAAATACCAAATACATACTGATATTGAATAGCTGAATTAACTATTATATGCTAGTTGGTCATTTTAAAAATAACACGACTCGACAACAAAATTTCGTTCTTTGTCCTAAAGTTTATTTTATGATTTTTCGGTTAATTATGCACCACCAAAACGAAAAGAAGATACCATTTTCTTATATAAAGTTTGCTTTTGAATATTTAAAAAAAAATTGTTGTCATTGTCAGAAGCAAAGGTTGGAGTGTTTATTGGTCCGCAAATTAGACGGATTTCTGCCGATGAAAAATTTCCAAACTTGCTTAATAGGGTTCAAAGAGCAAGTTGGAGCAGTTTTAAAGCAGTACCTATTCTCCGGATTTTCAGAATGTGACAAAGCTAAAAACTACCAAAAGCTAGTTGAAAATATGTTGAAAAATTTCAAAACCAGGATGTTATTAAAAGTAGATGCTCATTTAAATAGGTACGTTTTACAAACGTTTCCATCAACATATTATGAAATTCGAACAACGTTATCAAGGCCAATACAATTAAAATATGGTGGGAGACTATATTTGGGGTTTATTGAGAGAAAGCACTTTTGAATTATTTTCCACTTTTTGTCAGTTTGATAGTCAAAATGAATAAAAATAAAATATACACATATTTGTATTGATTTATCATAAAATTAAAATTAAAATCACAGATTTTTAAAAATTTTGTTCAAATGTTCTCCCGGATATAAAAGCAAACCATTTCAAGACATATAATTTTTTTTCGTTCAACTATGATTTAATCTACCGAAATTTCATACTTCAATGTCAATCTCAAATTTTGTGTTGACCCGTGTAATCAACTATGTTTACTAGTATGAAAATTTGATGGAATAAAATAAGTCTAATCGGTTCGGAGTTCATAGATTGAAATTAATCAGTTCACAGATTATAGTTAATTTGTTCCGAGTGATGTGTATGTCAACCAGGTCGTCTGTTCGCTATTAAGTATGGAGAACATTCGAAATCCTACATTAATGGAACAGATTCTAGTATAGCAGCTCACTACATAAACAGAAACCGCCAATATCACACGACATATCAGAAATGCAAATTCCTTATCTGTCAAAAGCGTTTGATATTAATTCAATTGAAAGGTTTAAAAATTTATAGCAAGCATTATCTGTTAATCAATCAAGTGAACTTTTGAATTTGCAAATCGACTAAATAGACCTATATTTATTCCAATTTGACTCAGTTCATTATATGTGTTGATGTTTCAACTTGTATTAATAATTAAAATATATTTTTATGCTTGTGAATATGGTAAATTCAATCTTCCGTTATTGGCATATTCATATTATCATTTATTACTTCCTCAATGATTTTCGAATTTTGATGTTATTTCTAACAACTTGGTTCAACATAATATCTAGGAAAATTCATTTTTCAAAATTCATGATATATTTATGCGGGTCGCAATTTCTACATCTCTGCAGGAATTTTCACAGAAAAATGTAAGTATTGTAGAATAGATTCAATTATCCATAAAAAAATTTCTTGACAATTAATAAAAATTGCAAATTGTTAAGAGTGGAAAATAAAGGGAGATGCAGAATACTTTGAATGTAAATATGCATAAATTCTTCTTCAAGTGCCTTACCCGGTTTCGGGTGTAGGCAACCTCTCTACATCTCCTCATTAATTCGTTGGTTCGGCCGGGATGCAATCCACCGACCTTCTGTTCAGAAGTTCAATGCACTGATCACTGAGCTACAGAACCATAATAGGTATGCTAGTAGACTGCTCGTCACTAAGCTTTATTCACTGCAATAGTGGGGGAAGGTTGTCAACTTGTGTCTCCTTCACAAATATTATCACGGCTGGTGTTTTGCAGCTGCTGCCTACACTATTCCACCAAGAGCACCATTTGTCGTGCACATCCTACTAGCCAGAATATCAGAGTTTCGGAACCTAAACGCAAACCTATGAAACGTTATACCATCAGAGATGTTTTCGGTTTACTATATTTTGCAGAGGTTCAAATAGATCATAATCCGCTTGTTAACATCATCTGGGGGTGCTTGAAAAGCGTTATTTTTTTTCGTTTTTGCTGAGAGTTGCTCATAAAAAATGTGTACATATATAATTTTATTTATACAAGAATATGTATATATATATATATATATATATATATATATATATATATATATATATATATATATATATATATATGTATGTCTATATATTTTGATAGTTGTTTCAATTGTTACAGGTCATTTTTCTAGTCTCCACCTACTTAGCTATTTGTCATGCTGGGCATATCAATAGCCAGACTATAGGATATGAGACACAGCAACACCATCCATCTACTGCACCCTCCACTATACACACAATTCAAACTGTCAATGTACCACAACCGGTACCAGTTCCAGTTCCAGTTCCCCAAGCGATACCTGTTCAAATTCAGGTAGAACATGTTGATCCCTACCCACAATATAACTTCGCTTATTCTGTGAACGACTTCCAAACTGGTGACTCCAAGAGTCAACATGAGACTAGACAGGGAGATGTTGTGAGAGGTATGAGATATATAATTTGTTTTTCAATAGTAGCAATTTGTATATATAAAGCAATTTCAAAATCAAATTATGAAAAATATACAAGTATCAATATTCAATATCAATAATTCGAAAAAATTACCAAACTTTCCAATGGTGCTGGTAATATGTATTCCCCGACAAAGAATTCTACATTCGTAATTCAACAATGAATTACAGAAATCGAAATCGAATTATCGAAATCGACTTCAAGCAAGCTTTTGACAGCCTGGACTGCCAAAAACTAAAGCAAGCCATGAAAGAGCTACAAGTGACCCCCAAATGATTAATCTGGCTATGATGACAATGATCAACTCCAAAGCAGCGGTGAAAATCGATAACACACTAGGTGATCTCTTCGATATAACTACTGGGGTAAAACAAGGTGATTCGCTGTCGACAACTCTCTTTATTATAGCATTGCATAAAGCCATAAAACCAATAGACCAAAGAGGTACGATATTCACCAAATCCACACAATTATGCGCGTATGCAGATGATGTTGGCGTCATAGCTACAACTAAAGAACGACTTGTAGAAATATTCAAACAGATTGAAGAAAACGGTAGGGAACTGGGACTGTTTGTAAATGAAAATAAAATAAAACAGTGTATATGAAAGTATCCGCCTCAGAAGATCGGAGGACAGTCCAAAATCTTATAATAGGAGAAAAAAGTTTTAAAGCTGTTACTGAATTCAAGTAATTAGGAGAGATAGTCAACAACATAGGAAAGACCAGTTCAGCAATTAAGGAAAGAATACGAAGTGGGAATAGAGCCTATTTTGCAAACATAAAACTACTAAAGAACAAGTTAATATCCAGAAAAACTAAGCTCAAAATTTACAAGACCCTTATAAGACTCATAATAACCTATGGAAGTGAAAACTGGACAATGACACAAGATGACCAAAATAGGCTGAGAATATTCGAACGTTAGATCATAAGAAGGATATACGGAGCTATCAGGCTGAGTGAAGAAGAATGGAGAATCCGAAACAACTGGGAGATAGATGAAATTCTCAATCATGAGGACGTCGTGAGATTTATAAAACCACAGAGGCTACGATGGTTCGGTCACGTACAAAGAATGGAGGAACATAGAATGCCCAAAAAGATATTGAACGCCAGAGTGTACGGAACCAGAAAACGAGGAAGACCACGACTGAGATGGATGGACCAGGTTCTGGAAGATCTACGAGCCATGCGAGTCACTGGATTGGGCACTACATTGAAAAACCGTTTCGCTAGGAGGCAAATTGTTGAGGAGGCCAAGGCCCACCCCGGGCTGTAGCGCCTATTGGATGGATGGATGGAATTACAGAAATCGTCAAGTCACCCCGACTCAAAATCTGCATACGCCATAGTTGTAGAGTATATATTTCATGAAGTTATGTATTCTCCCGACGGTATTCTGCAGTTTCGATCTAAGCGTTAAATTGTTGGTTTCCAATATCCTTGGTGGAGGGCGCTCTGGGTTGTTATCCAGATAGTAGCTCGGCTACAAATTGTATTGCAGAACAATTAGAAATTTCTAAATTCACTCCGAGTCAAATAAACTGCACTGATCAAAAATTCGTGAAATGACCCACCGAGCTGAATGTACATTCATTTATAAAAAAAATTCTTGGCAGAAGTAGCCAATAACTCGAAATCATTAAAACTTTATAGTCACTATTCTAAGCTAATGAGTAGCATCAGATATAACATAAACTTCGGTGAAGGGAAATAACGGATTTGACTAATATTTTTGAGCAAAGTGAAAAATCGTACAGAACTACTTTGTTTGAATACAGGTATACACAATACCTATAATTCTCATTTCAATAATTTTTTATTGAACACATTACAAACATATTCCATCCCTACTAATTCTGTACAAGATTTATATTAATAGTATAATAAATTGCTGTTATTCATCATGTTAATTCCAAACGATAATTTCGGTAATACTAAATCAATCAGCACTTTTTCCTTTAAGAAATACCTTCACTATGGGACCATCACCTATATGTTTATAATGTTCTTGTTAACAGCTCAAGTTGATTTAAACATAGGAAATTTCGACCACAGAGTTATATTTCTCAATTTTTCTTCCAAATACGAAAGAATTACGGGTTGTGATAAGGTATTTTATTCTGAGAACATCAATTATCAAATATATCATATTATTTATTGTTTAGTGGTGTTAACTTGACTGGTAGAAGTTCTAATCTAACTGCTTAGGGTATTTACAGAGTGGAGCTGGGATGTACGCTGGTAGCCGGGATGGTAGCTTACTCGCTTGCTGCGATGTAACAATCTTTCCATAGTTGGCAACGTACCCGCGCACAGTGGAGCCTGGCTGGTTACCTCGATGGGCGCAGGGATCCTGGATGGATAGAAATATAATTGCTACCCCGATTGTTTACATAGCTTAAAGCTATGTAGAACGGCTAGCACCTGCGCATTTTGCAACTGCCTTTTTATTACGCCAGTCCCGTCTGCCACATATTGAATGACAACAAGCAACTGAAGCTGGACCTGCTAGAAAGCGCAGAGCGTCAACGTGTGCCCCCTCTGATTCTGCCAGGTACTCATCTAGTAAGAGAGTAAGCTACCATCCCGGCTACCAGCGTACATCCCGGCTCCACTCTGTGAATACCCTGGCTCTATGACATCGGCTGGAATATCAGATGTATCTCTAATATCACTTTTTTCATCCGTTATTAAAACGATAATTTATAAATCTATTAAAATTATCTGATTAAGATATTACAGTAATGGCTACTTCAATAATTCAAATCGTTACTACACATCTTGACAACCTAAATTTTGTTTTAATTTTTCCTGCTTATGGCTTGCGATAGACTAAAATATTTTTGTTTAATATCAGTGTCACTGCAAAATTAAACGTTTGCTGTGGAAACGTTAGTAACAAAGCGTGTTTTCATTTTTACATTAAAGACCCAAAGTATTGGATAAAACCGTGCAAACAAATCGAATACACTGACAGGGTGACCAGATAGAATTTATGGAATGGAGGACATTTCTTTTGAAAAAGGAGGACATTGGTAAAAAAAGGAGGACAAATATAAAAATCATCAGATTTTATTAATAAACATATAATAAACTTAATAAATTGAACAAAATAAAGATATCCTATACTCCTGAGTTACGAGGAGGAAAAAAGGAACTTTGAAGGTAACTTTCTGATAAAGAATGGTAACCAATAAAATCAGTCAAAAAAGTTATAAAATAACAGGTTAATTCTCTGTTCTCTATCTATAATTATAAAATAAAATAAAACTGATCTTCATTAATACTTCTGACTAGATGATATTTTTTTCAGTAAATCTGGTTTAGATTGTAAATAATTGTGAAACTCGGTGCAGGTCATATGTTTAAAATTATATTTCACCATTAATAGCCCTCTTACAGCGTCAATACTCAGTTGGTTTCGCTCATCACTCCACTGTACATTAATGAGGGAAAACACTCTTTCCACACTAGAGTTAGAGCTGGGCAGCGCAAAGAAAAACTCACAAATTTTTAATAATTCCGAAAAGCATTCCATGCTCTTGCAATTTTTGAAGAATTCCACCCATTTGATATGTAGCAGCTGGTCGAAAAATGCATCCCCACTCTTACTTCGTGCAGCTATAAACTGTTTCAAGCATTGAAATTGATCAAATAACTTGGTATCTTCTATATGAATTCCCCTTTGTTGAAGGTAACTTATACTTGGAAGTATATTTTCGAATGGTAGGCTAGCTGATTCGGTTTTGAGATTCATCCACTCAAAACATTCGAACTCGTCCAACTGGGTGGTCCATTTTCTCAAATAATCAAGGCAGGAAGAGTAAAGTGCCAATACCTCGTTTTCAAATTCATCACACTTTTCAAGCATCTTGCTATCTCTGATTTTGTTCAGGATGCCTTTTACTTTAAATGGAATAAACTTCTCACTGTGCCTGTTATGCAATGATTGTTCTATGGACTTAATGTAAGATCTGACTTCTATAACAGAAGCCATCTCTTTTTGAGCTCCCTCAATTTTTAGTTGAAAGACGGAGATCAGGGAATGCAAAAACCAGAGATAAGCCTCAGATAAGTCGTCACTAAAAAAATTTATTAATATTTTAGGTGCTTTTTCTTGGGATAGGAAATAAGCCTTCAATGCAGGATAACGTTTTAATATTCTTTCAATACAAGGGAAAAGACTTAGCCACCTTGTTTTGCAATGTTTTAATAATTGTTGATGGTGAATCTCTACAGAGTCACAAAAATCTTTTAATTCCTCGGTGCGAACAGTGTATATCGCAAAATAATTATGTATTTTCATAACAATGGAATCGATGTCATGTCTAAGTAAGTCGCATCCATGATGAATGGTGTTGTGTAAAATATGAGCTGGGCAACCAACTCCAACAAGCATGTCATTTTCGAGACCTGACTTTAAGTAAGTAAACACATTTTCGCCTAATTTCCGGCTTAATCCACCGCATTGGTGTTGTCTCCACTAAAGGCAACACATTTAGATTGTAAATTGTATTTTTTTTAACGTCTCAAGTATATAACTACTTATTGTTTTAGCAGTTTCATTTGGAGTAGTTGTGAGATCAAGTACCTTGGTTTTTATTCCTGTCTTCCAGTCAAAATATTGAATTAAAATTGGAAATAGTTTTTGATTCCCATGATTACTGCCATCTACTGACACACCGAAGCAAGAAATTCGACTCATAGCTTCGATTACAATTTCTACGGCATGCGGAGAGAGAATATTGTTTATTATTGCCTCGGTTTTAGTGCGGGCGCAGGCGTACTTTTTGGCACATTCGGAATCAGAAAATAAAGTTTTGAACAATACAGAAGTGCAATCATTTGATCTGTATTGATAGAGTGGTGGGTAACTGTATGGAACGCTACAGTTCCCTCAGCTGCACTCACCTGCTCATCCAGTTTACTAAACTTGGACGAAAAAATGAACTCACCTTAGAGCACCCAGCCGAATTTTGATTTTTTCCTATGTTTTTCGCTATTGATATGACGATCTAAATCACCACTACCTTTATTTGACACTGAAATATAATTGTCACAAACTTGGCATTTAGCTTCATAGTCATTTCTTCCAGCGGAAAAATTAGGATATTTCGCCTTTAACATGTCACCAAATTTACATTTTCGTTTCTCCGACATTTCGTTTAATAAATAAACCTCGATTAGGACTTCAATTAACGTTTCGTGTTGACTTTGAATAAACCGAGCACGCTAGAATGATAGGGAAGGTAACAACTAACTACAACTGAACACTAACAAATAGGTTATCTGTCATGATCACATGATGTTAAGATACAAAGGGGGACCGAAGTACTGCCTACTGGCTATGTTTCAGAACTCCAACACAACAGCGCTACCCTCCTCCTGGGTAAAGTAAACAATGCTGCTTTTATTTGTGTCTAATTCTTATTGAACATGACTTCAAAGAGAAGCCTATTGAAATTTTATTACTTAAATGCAAATTTTGATAAATGCCGGGCATTTTATAGATTTTCCAAATGCCGGGAGGACAGGAGGACAAAGCCTAAAAAGGAGGACATGTCCTCCAAAAGCCGGACGTCTGGTCACCCTGAATACACAGGCACTATTTTGCACTTGTAAACTTTCATAACTCGCTTTATTCATAACGCTTATGAAAACTTCTCAGGCGGCCAAAATAGTCATATTTTTATATTTTTGTTCTATAAATATCTATTTTAGTACTTAAAAATCCGTTACTATTTTGTAAATAAGTTGTTAGTAAATGTGATGTACACAAAGAAGTGCCATAATATTCTACTTCCTTCTCAAAATATAAAATATTATGTAAACAAAAGTGAAAATATATAGGTACCATCTCAAGCCAAAAATATAAGGAATAATAGTTCAAATGTTCATTTCATCCTACAAGTACTAAAACTCATTAATATATTTTCTAGGACAGTATAGCCTAAGTGAGCCTGATGGTACCAGAAGAACTGTAGACTACACTGCAGATTCTCAAAACGGTTTCAATGCCGTTGTACAAAGGACACCGTTGATTAGTCAACATCCCCAACAAAATGTTTATGCACATCATTAAAGTAAATTCTATAATGTGGAATCCTATTTTCTAGACCTACTGCATTCGATTGAAATAGGATAACCTTTTTATGTGTTTACTACCTGTATACTTATTTATACGTATATTTTAATTATAATATGCTGAATGTATCCCTTTGAATTGTGACATAATAAAATGAGTTTCCAGAATTTATTTGAATTCTTTTTATTCAGTTTCATATTTATGCCCTGTTTTAGTCTACAACATTTTCAAAAATAGCCTGACAACGCTATGTTAACATGTATCAATTTTATCAGAAATTCGTCAACAGTTATTGATCCGATTCTTCATAGATCCGAAGTAACAAACAAGGTAAGTTATGTAATATATAAATTTGAATTGATGTGGTCATTTCTTGGTTAAAACCCATAACAATATTATCAGAAAATCACATGTTTAATTTTAACGGTTATTATACCTAGTTGACTCTGAGACCCCATGGTTTCACCCCATGGTAGCTTCTTCAGATAGAACGAAATACTGCATCTTGGTATCTCAAATTTACATAAAATTTTTAGTACCTTGGGAAAAAAAATTACAACAAGAAATTAAATAAAGGTGAAGGGTAGATTATCCTTCCAGAAAACTGGCTCAAACTACATCAGGTATTAAATATATTCGGGATTGGAGGATGATTTAAGTCAATTTGTTCGTTCAGTAACAGATCAGAATTCTTAAACCTGTTAATTTCTAGGGATTCCCAATTTTTTAATCCTCTATTTTCTTTATGTAAAATATGAAAATCGTTGTCAAATAAATGATTCTCATCTAGCAAATGATTGGAATAATAAGAATCTCTCTTATTGTTTAAGAAGCAGTGCTCATGTTCTTTAATTCTATTTCCCTAGGTACTAAAAATTGAATGTAAAACTAAGATACCAAGATTCCACTATTTCATTCTATCCGAAGAAGCCACTGTGTGGTGAA
>JARQZK010003099.1:0-32500 GCA_030704885.1 Cynegetis impunctata | reverse complement strand
CTAAAATTCAGACAACAGAAACTCTGATATTCAGAACAACCTCAAGTTTAGATGAATCGTAAAATGCTAATGCTAAGACATTCAAAAAATTGCAGCAGCAGAAAATAAAAATTAAGCAATATGGGAGGTTATTAGCAACCAAACCAGAAGTCAACAGAAAAAGTGAAAATTGACGTAAATGACCTGAACAAAGTCTTCATTGATGTTGGCAGAAACACAGCTGACGCTTGTGTACACTTTATGATCAACTGCAGTTTATAAACAGATCCAAAATGAGGCCAAAACTCAATTTCCATGCGGGAGGTGAGCCCAGAGGAAATAATAAAGAGCATCCGATGCCTAAAGAACAGGAACACAAAGGAAGCCTTTGCAATGTCCACATGTATGTTGAAGGGGCTCGCAGCTACAGTTACTTCACAAAGTGCTTTGAAGAAGTTGAAATATTACAGCACTAGAGGGGTTGTTGTAGGCCTGATTAAGTGCTTATCCAACAAGACCCAACGGGTACTTTCAAACGATCAGATACTGGACAAATCGAATATGCTGTGCCTCATGGATCGATCTTGGAAGTCATCTTATTCTTATTATATATTAATGCCAATGTCTCAGCTGATAATTTTCTGCGAAAAAGAGAAAAGTAGCTATCTCTCGCTCAAGCAAATTTATGATTTGATACAAACAAACTTTCACCACAGCTACTCCGTCAGACATTCAATTCAAACAAACTTTCCATTCAATATCCTAGGGTAGGATCTTCTCACCTGACCATTAAACTTACTGCCCTGAAGATTTATAATAAGTTACCCCTGTGATTCCAGAGATCTAAGTAGAAAACCCTTGAAATGCCACCTGAAGAAATATATCGAGGAGAAGACCTATTACACCATAAATCAATATTTATAAGAAATGTGATGTAAATTTAATGCTGTTTGTGTTCTTATTTTTATTATCGATTTATGTTATGAATGTTCGATTTATATTTGAGGTAGACCCCCCATAATTTTTTGTTGTATTTATTGGGAGGATGAATAAATAAATGTATTCGATAAAGAGAGAAATTTTTGCCACCCACATCTTAACATCTTCCTGGACAATAATTGATTCAAGAAATGACTCAAATGGTGATTTGACGACGACGTAATAACTTCAGTGAGCTATATTCTTCAGTCTTAGGATATAAATGAAATATTTCTTTTCTCGAAAGCCAGTGTCCATGAAACCTGCCCAAGTTGACAAGATACATTCGAATATTATACCCCAGAGGATTGAACTCTCAACTCTTCAAGATTTCCTAAATCGCAATTCTAGGAGATATATATCCGCAATTTATCCACCAACTAGCACGTTCCGTCTTCGAAACACTCACATAGAAGCTCTCTCAAAGCGAAGAGAGAAGCCTATTCCGTCCCGCATATGAGTAGCTTTCCATTCCTTGACATCCCTTTATTCCAGATATTGCGGAGCTCACCTCAAAGCGGCGCGGCATCGCTAATACACGCCAGGCTCTTAAACGCGATATTACAAATTGGAGAAGCGATTCGAGTGGAAGTATGTAGTATGTGGGAAGATTGACTCAGTTGTGCTGTATGTTCTGTTTAAATGCAGCCGATTTTGAATGTCTTTTTGTCTTGTTCGAAGGAAAGAGACATAAGGAAAACCTATCGACTCTATTGAAATAATAATGCCATGTTATTGCATAAGGAGAAAGCTTTTCTGTTATTCACATAGTCTTTATAAATATATATATATATATATATATATATATATATATATATATATATATATATATATATATATATATATATATATATATATATATATATATATATATATATATATATATATATATATATATATATATATATATATATATATATATATATATATATATATATATATATATATATATATATATATATATATATATATATATATATATATATATATATATTATATATATATATATATATATATATATATATATATATATATATATATATATATATATATATATATATATATATATATATATATATATATATATATATATATATATATATATATATATATATTTATATATATGAACAAAACTAAATTTGAATTTACTACGTTTATTATCACAAAATATTTTGAAAAATATAACACTGCGATTGCAATTTCGGTCACTAGACCATCATCGGGCAGATTGAGTTAAGAACTCTTAAGTCAATCTACCCGATGATGGCCTAGTGACCCAAATTGCAATCGCAGTGTTATATTTTTCAAAATATTTTGTGATGGTAAACATAGTAAATTCATATTTATTTCTGTTTATCATGTTAAATTATCTCGTAGTAACGACAGATATATATATATATATATATATATATATATATATATATATATATATATATATATATTATATATATATAATATATATATATATATATATATATATATATATATATATATATATATATATATATATATATATATATATATATATATATATATATATATATATATATATATATATATATAACTGAGATTGAATTCTCGCACATCACTTGGTGAAACAACATAAAAAATAACGTTTAAATCTTAAAATAAAACACACTTGGCTTATGTGTCAATATATAAAAATATTTAGATACTGTATTTAGCAGTAACGAATAGTCGACATGTTTCGAGTTATGAATTCATTATCTTGAATATAATATATGAAATATTTTTATATAGTGAAACATAAGACAAGTGTATTTTATTTTAAAGTTTATACTATAATATATATATAAATATATATAGATATACATATATATATATATATATATATATATATATATATATATATATATATATATATATAGTTATATATTATATATACAGTAAGTTTCGAAAAGTTTGCACCATATATGGAGTAGAAACTTTCGTATTATCCATTTGTCAGACAATTTAAATCGTGATGAAAATTGGTGTGCGGGAAACTTGGATTTAAGATATCATAATTTCAAACTTCTGAAAAGTGTACTTAAGAGAACAAAAAATTGTAATTTTTATCAATTTTTTTTTGATAATAAAGAGTTTTTTGCACAAACAATCAAATGTTTAGCGATGGAAGGAAGGCATGTTGAAACTAAGACTTTTGTTTTAACTGTGGTCGATTGGCGTTATCCTCAGAAGATGTGTCTTCAACAGAATAGGCAGTAACTTGAACAATATTTACTTAACATTTTCAACAGAAAAATAATAGAACTTTGTTCTGCAGCAGTGTTACAAATAAGTTTCTATTTTTGTTTTGATAATTATTAAATGCATCTCTGTTTACTAACTTATATTAAATAATAGTTTTTTTATGAATATTTTTCATTCTAACCTATATAAATGGAATTGATATTTTTTTTTATTGCGCCGAACGAAGTATCAAAGTGATATTTGTCTTGACTTGGCATAAAAAATAGAAAAATATCTTAATACAGGGATAATACTTAGAATTTTATATAAGTATTACATATTTTTGAAAAACGCAAAACATTTGTGTTTCGAATATGGAAAAATATACAGAGTGTTCCATTTGAAAAATTATAACATTGGGTTATATCTAAACAATGACAGCTCATTTCGAAATTCTTACTACGCCACTGAATTCTATGTAAAAAATTGTATGAAAGACAGCTGTGATACAGCTGTGAGCGAGTTACCCCGTAAGGACATCGAAAATGGGACAGCCTGTACATGAGGCTATTGATGTTTCAAAAATGATTTGTTTGGAAGGTTGATGTTTCATCACAACTTTCTTGCCTACTTCCAAATTTTTGAAAGAGCAGAATTATTGAGACATTCATTATCTTTAAAGAATTTTGAAAGTCAAAACCAGATGACTGTATTTGATTCATTTTTTTGAGGATGTGGCAGTCGTCAATTACGTTCTATTCAGTATAATATCAGTAGTTAGGTTCGCTAATATTAGATGATAATATATGGAAAATCATAGGAATCATATATATATAAATATATATATAAATTTATATATATATATATATATATATATATATATATATATATATATATATATATATAAAATGAAGTGAACTAGGACATTTATTTGAAACTAATCAAACAAACCTCCTAGCGGAGCTGGTTATAAGGGTTCACGAAGCATCGAAATATCAACATCTACCCCAGACGGTAATTGTTCCGACTGGTGGCGCTGTGTCATATTTATATGTCATGGAGTTACTAGAAGAAATATGTATGACCGTTTGAAATGTTAGTTTGGTTATCACTCCCGGTGGATGGATGATACTGATGAGCCCCGATAAGGGTGAAACAGTCTGTCTATCAATTTCCATCGATTGTGATAAACAAATTAACATTTCGAACAATTACCGTCTGGGGTAGATGTTGATATTTCGATGCTTCGTGAACTCTTATAACCAGCTCCGCTAGGAGGTTTGTTTGATTAGTATCAAATAAATGTCCTAGTTCACTTCATTTTATTGCCACGAACGTGTGTCGTTAACACGAAGAATTCTGTTTTCCATTCATTGCTACCTGTAAAAGGTATGAAATTGGAGCGCTTGTTACTTGCGGCGTGTGAATGTTGAATTACATCAAAATGGATGTATCAACTTTACTCTTGCTTAGCGATTATAGTAACCACCTTCGGGTGTCAGGACGTAAGAGTTTCGTTGCCGAAATGTTTTCTTCTATTCTGAAAGATGTGGTTCAATTGTTTTTGACTGGTGGCGCTGTGTCATATTTATATGTCATGGAGTTACTAGAAGAAATATGTATGACCGTTTGAAATGTTGGTTTGGTTATCACTCCCGGTGGATGGATGATACTGATGAGCCCCGATAAGGGCGAAACAGTCTGTCTATCAATTTCCATCGATTGTGATAAACAAATTAACATTTCGAACAATTACCGTCTGGGGTAGATGTTGATATTTCGATGCTTCGTGAACTCTTATAACCAGCTCCGCTAGGAGGTTTGTTTGATTAGTTTCAAATAAATGTCCTAGTTCACTTCATTTTATTGCCACGAACGTGTGTCGTTAACACGAAGAATTCTGTTTTCCATATATATATATATATATATATATATATATATATATATATATATATATATATATATATATATATATATATATATATATATATATATATATTTTTTATATATATATATATTTATTATTTATATATATATAAATATATGAATATATATATATCTCTTGATAATTATTAGCAATAACAGGCTTGTTTAAAATGTTAATTTGTTTATCACAATCGATGGAAATTGATAGACAGACTGTTTCGCCCTTATCGGGGCTCATCAGTATCATCCATCCACCGGGAATGAAAACCAAACCCACATTTCAAACGGTCATACATATTTCTTCTAGTAACTCCATGACATATAAATATGACACAGCGCCACCAGTCAAAAACAATTGCACCACCTCTTTCAGAATAGAAGAAAACATTTCGGCAACGAAACTCAACCTTTTCAATAAAATCAAGTTTTTTAAGATTCAACAAGCCTGTTATTGCTAATAATTATCAAGAGATTAGAAATAGTTCACAGGCAACAACAATTCGAATAAATATATATATATATATATATATATATATATATATATATATATATATATATATATATATATATATATATATATATATATATATATATGAGTCTGGTCTTCCTCAGAATGGCGTAGCCAAGAAAGGAATAGAAACTTTGGAAATTAAACCAACAACAACAAACGAAATCCCTTGCTGCAGAAGATAATCACACCTTTGGTGCTTATTGTTCGAACTCTTCGAATTGGGAGATTTGGTCAAACATTTCCCTAAGCCAAATTTACTTCTACGTAGCTTATTTCCTCCGAAATATGGCGGATAGCATTGCTCCGTGGCAAAGTGTGACCAAATCCTACAAAGTGGAGACCAACTTGATTGACAAGCTCGCATTAGTAATTTTTTTTTGTTTCAAAAATGCTATAAAATTTATGAACTTCAACATCCAATAACTAGAAGGAATATTTATAAACATCTTTCTGATTTCAAAACTAGCGATATCCAAATGAGAAAGTGTTCCTTATTTAATAGGCTTTAATAAAAATGTCATAAAAGCAATCACTGTCCGCCTTTGATATGTTTAGGGTAGATTACTTATACGGAAATATTTCACAAAATACGGAAATACGAGGTAATAATAGCTTTGGGGGATGTTAATTGCACATGTGACATGTCAAAGCGTTCTCTGAATACAACCATGGACATGTTCAAAATTGCAAATTATCACTAGGGCTATAATTTTTGTGGACACTTCGAATGAATTATTCTACGTTAAAATGTTTTCCTAACGAAGCTGTCGTAGTTACTGTTCTCGTAGTTCATGTCTAAAGGGTAGGTATATTATCAAGTGTAATGTATGCTGTCATGTTATGAAGTTTGATATATAAGATACTCATACAAAAATTTTAAATTCTAGCCGTCCACGCGACGACGGAATATATATATATATATATATATATATATATATATATATATATATATATATATATATATATATATATATATATATATATATATATATATATATATATATATATATATATATATATATATATATATATATATATATATATATATATATATATATATATATATATATGTATATATAGTTAAACTCTCGGATATAACGAACCCCCAAGGGGAACTAGGAAGTGTTCGCTATAAGCGAGTGACCGTTATAAACGAGGAGTGAATTTTATTTCAAAATAAATATTATGTTTTACTTAATATCTACTAAAATATTTGATTGATAAATAAACACAAATAAAAGTATTTATTACCTCATAGATATTTTATCTATGTCTGTGTACATACATATTATCACAAATTGTATGTATGAACCTAATATCTACGTAAATATATAAAATATACAAAAATATTCTAAACTAAAGAAGCTAGAAAAGATTTTTAAGCACATTACTTAAGTAGTATGTGAAAAACAATCTGTAATATTTGATTGTTTTTACGTGACACTAAAATAGATTTTTGAATTTCAGTTTGGAGTAATCCTACTGCTTGAATACAATTTATATCCATATTATTACAGCAGACTAACTTATTCATAATGTTGAGCTAGTTTACAGTATCCAAAGCTAAATGTTTCGATGAAAACTCATTTTGATTTTCTTCTTCCATTTCATGCTGAAATAGGAATGTTTTGACTTCTTTTTAAAGAAAACCATTTCAGAAGAGACTGATCGACATCTAGCTTAGACGATCCTCGTAGTTTTTTTATTGAAGGTGCATGAACTTTGACATATTCCTCTCTGTTGTCCCAAATCGTTGAGACAGTTGACTTTGACAAGTTATATTACCTACAAATTGCAGTATTTGCTACCTCATTTTGGAGTTGATTGATCATTTGGATTTTTTGACTTAAATTTATCGCTTTGCTTAGTAACACCGACTTTTGTTCCGTCATTGTGAAGAATCAAAATACAGAAGGCATACATACCCTTACTCAATACTCAATCACTCTTAATCGTATACTAACGTAGCTGTAGCTCAAATACTCGGACACGAACACGACGACTGAGGTTGAGGAAATAAGCGACGAAAGATCTTCGATAGTTGGTTATAGCCGATAGTATATCTCAAAATTGGAAGAAACTAGATCGCTATATCCGAGCGTTCGCTATATGCGTGTTCGTTATAACCAGGCAGAGTTATATGTAATAACATAGGGTTTTTGGCCGGGATTTTATATTTGTTCGTTACAACCTAGTGTTCGTTATAATCCGTGTTCGGTATAAACGAGTTTGACTGTATATATATATATATATATATATATATATATATATATATATATATATATATATAAATATATATTATATATATTTATATATATATATATATATATATTATATATTATATATATATATATATATATATATATATATATATATATATTATATATTTATATATATTATATATATATATATATATATATATTATATATTTATATATATATATATATATATATATATATATATATGTATATATATATATATATATATATATATATATAATAAAATTGAAAATATACCACATATAGTCATTAATAATGAAAAAGAGATAAGTATCATATTTCTCAGAGATTCAATGCATATTTTGTAGATATTGTAAAACAAATTGTGGTCACAATTGTTCCGATTCACGACCATGATTATGTAATTAAATTTATTCCGTCAGTACTAAGCATGAATAGGTTCAAACAAGTAGACATGGCATACTTAAAGAATATTGTGAAAAGTTTGAAAAATACAGGCAGTTGTCAGGATGAAATAACAGTCAATATACTGAAAGATGCGTTTGAGGTTTTTGGGAATAGATTTTTAGATATAGTAAACACGTCACTGACGTATGGTAATTTTCCAAAAGATTGGAAATGCTCTTTAATAATACCGGTACAAAAAATTTGTAATACTGTTAAACTAGAAGAATTTAGACCCATAAATTTAGTGCCACCGTATGAAAAAGTTCTAGAATTAGTGGTTACAAAACAGATTGGGGACTTATGTGAAACTTTCAGTGTTATTACTGAGTTACAATCGGGTTTCAAAGAAATTGCTCATACGAGACAGCACTCTTGAGCATATGTGAGGAATGGTACAAAGCTATAGATAGGGGGAAAATAGTTATTATAGTTTTGCTGGATTTCAAAAGAGCTTTGTAGATCATTGCTATTAAAAAAATTGAATAAAATTGGTTTTCAAGGGGTGGTCAATAAATGGTTCAATTCTTATCTAGATTCACGATCACAAAAAGTTAAGCTCAACGGTGTTGTTTCGGATAGCATTGGAGTGGACTTTGGAGTACCTCAGGGAACTGTCCTGGGCCCATTGCTATTTTCCTTATACATAAACGATATTGTTTCTCATGTAAAAAAATGTTCTATAAAGCTATTTGCTGATGATACTATGCTTTATATAAGTGGTAGGGATATCAAGAACCTATCAGAACGTATCAATCAGGATCTTTCATCAGTAAACGAATGGCTATGTGATAACAGTTTATCCTTAAATGTAAAAAAATCTAAGTTTATAATTTAGGGCACGGGGAAGACATTAAACAACACAGTTAATGAAAATATAACTATTGAAATTGATAACCAGGAAATTGAAAGAGTAAAAACAGTCAAATATTTAGGTATTATTATGTTGGATGAAAAGTTGAATTTCAACGAACATGTTGATTTGTTCTAAAATCTCAAAGAAAGTAAATTTTTTGAAAAGAATTGGAAGAAATCTGACAACGTACGTAAAGTTGTTGCTATGCAAATCAATGATTATGCCACACTTTGTATATTGTTCCACTTTGTTATTCGGACTGAGCAAGGAAAAAAATCAACAGTTACAAAAACTTCAGAATTGGGCCATGCGAGTAATTTTGAAATGTAATAGATATACTCCAATAAAAACTATGTTGAATACTCTAGAGCTGATGTCTGGTAGGCAGAAAATAGTCTTCGCCACTTATATATTCATTAATAAAGTTAAAAACCGACTGCTTCCAAATAATGTGATCAAAAATATAACCTGTGTCAGTGACGTGCACGGCTACGACACTAGAAATGCTAATTGCTTTTACATGCAGGTTTGTCGGCTTGCTAAATCTAGAAATAGTATATTTTATGAGGGATTCAATAGATTTAATAGATTGCCTAGTGATATAAAAAGTAGTACCTACTAGTTGTAACGTATTTAAGCGTAAGTTAGCAATGTTTGTTTTAAGTAATATGAAATAATAAGCGGAAATATCTAGGCATCTCAGCAGATGTAGATTTATGTAATAGCTTATGCTAAAATAAACGATATTATTATTATTATTATATATAAATATATATATATATATATATATATATATATATATATATATATATATATATATATATATATATATATATATATATATAAATATATATATATATATATATATATATATATATATATATATATATATATATATATATATATATATATATATATATATATATATATATATATATATATATGTATATATATATATATATATATATATATATATATATATATATATATATATATATAGAAGTACATATTATCACAAAATTAAATAACTTCTGTAGAGAAATATTCTCCCAGGGTATGGTAACATTTGAGCAACAATATTATATTAACGTCCTTGTAAAATTTTGATAGACATAAGGACTTGATCCAGTTCGACAGGTGATTGAACAGTTTCAATATAGGTTTTCTCCATTTAACTCTTTCCTTTTTGTACAAATCAAAGTGCTCTAGTTACAAAAGACAAAAATAGATTCGAATATATTTAATCATTCTCGGCATTGAACCACGTGTTCAAAGATACCTAAGAACTTGTTTATATTTTGTAACGTGTAAATTCTCCGCTTAACCGCCGTCACTGAATTTTTGATTAAAATACCGTGATTCACGCTATTAAATGCTACCTTACTCGACTCGCCTAAATACTTTTGTTTTACCTCTTGATAATAAACTCGTCCAGTCGCGAATGACTTGCGTACGACCAGAATATTAGGATAGCGTCGAAACACACGTAAAATATCTTCCCTTTTCAAAAAGACCAGTTGAAGAAGCAACATCACTCACTTCTTTAAATTTCGAATTATACTCAATAAGTATCTATAGAACGAATAGTCAACATATTGAAGTTATTATTTATCTGTGGCGTCTGATTGACGGTAAGTTATGAGAAGAAATCTAATTATTTCGTATAAATGCATTATCTTGAAAATCTGAGTTGATTTTTTTATATTCCGCCATTTCACTTTTTTTTTATATATCTATGTTAAATTATTTATCTTTCAATCTCGAAATAATCATCCTACATTTCCTAATTTAAAATATTTTTGATTTATTTGCTTATTTTACTCTCTCAATTTGACACAAGATTTTTGTAGGCTAGCGATGGCAAATTTCACGTGGTCATATCTTATGTTCAGTTTAATGTTGGAACATGTACTGTCTTTCTTAGCATCTTTGCTTGAGATCAATATATATATGTCAATTTGAATTGGCCATCGGTATCCTACAGAGACTCTTGGAAGATTTTAAGCTTGAAATAGTATGTTGATTTGCCCTGAATTACTTTAGTCACTTTGGCTGGAGCCAGACAATAACTTTGGCTGGAGCTAGAACGTCACCTTGGCTGGAGCTAAAAATATAACCTTGGCTGGAGCCACAAAGTAACCTTGGATGGGAGCTTCCGAATCGTGGGGACAAGAGCAAAAACCCTAAAACCACTTTGAGGGAAACTACCCATTTCCTGTGGAAGGGCATAGGGCATAGGCAATCATCCGAATATACAATCAACCTAAATTAGGATTAGAAAAACATCGACAGAAGCTTGTAAAAATACCAGATAAGTCTCATTTGTAAATGTAAAAGAAAGAAGTGAATTCCTTCATTTAAATAATGTTTCTCAGCTAGCTCGGGCATATAAAAAAGTTAGAGTGGTTACAATTTCACAACCCGTGACGTGGGAGATATTCGACCAAAATAACAAAATTTCAGCAGCTATTCAAAAAGATGGCGCCACTTTAGATGGGTAGGATTGAAGGGTAGAAAAAACAAGCATAGTCAAGTTTAAAGTCTATGGGTAGAGTATTGGCATCTGAAATTCCAGCTAGCGCATTCTGGCGGCCAGATGGACGAAGTTTTCATTTTCAACTTTAACACATGCAACTACATGTACAAGTTTCTGATTCCTTACGAATCACGGCGCAAAAATGGAGAGTTCAAATTTTGCAATACGTAAAATCATCAATTCTGGAGAGTGCTGTTGCGTGAAAAGTTCTAATTCGAAAGCATATACAAATGTAAGTGTTAGCTTGAATCGGTTTACCGAAGGCAAACAAATGTTTTGTAGAGAGAGATAGAATCATTTTGGAGAAAAGGGAAAGATTGATTTATTGAATGTATGGAAATTCAATCTGAAGAAGAATCACACAACTCCAAGAAAGACGGTGTGCTCTTTGCATTTTACAAAAGAAAATTACATTCTTCCAGGTAATCCAGGTTATAAACTCCTATGATTGAATTTTAGCATAGTTTTCTTTACTAATAAAAATTCAAAATGTTGCAGCCAAAAGGAGAGTTTTGAAGAAAAACGTATGTCCTACATGTAATCTTCCGAATGCTTATGATAATGAATAGAATTAATCGAGACGTTTAATCTGATACTTTAGCGGATACTCAATATATTAAAAAATATCGTCCATCAAACCATGCCGGATAGGTATAACCAGATGTTTTCACAGAATGAGACCAATCTCAATTTTATAAAGAAAGTCTTTCGGCGGGAGTAAATGTAGGACTAAAGGTGAACTCTGCAACTCATAACGATATCAAAAATTCTATGATAAAATAGAATAACATCAATTGACTGCTCGCTCAACACTTGGTGGAACATAGTTAAAAATTAAAATAAGATAAGAGAATAATTTGGATTGATTCCACTAAAGGAGGATATTATTATACTCGTCATACGTTTCGGGTTACTACCTCATCCTCAAGAGTTAACAAACTTATATTCCTGTGCATTTCATTAAGGAAAGGACAAAAATCATACAACACAGAAAAAATACAATTTGAAAAGCTATGGTACTGTAAGGAAGGTTTGAACCACCAAGTTTTGCATATCATTCAAAAGGTCCTGCCCTGACCTGTTGGGATCTGACATGTCAGCTGGCGAACTCTGGCGGCCAGATGGATGAAATTTTTATTTCCAACGTCAACATATGCAATTGCATGACAAGTTTATGATTTCTTACAAATGAGGTCGCAAAAGGTGAATAATGGAAAGTTTTAATTTTGCAAAACGTAGAATCAGCAAGTCTAGAGTGTTGTTGCGTGAAAAATTGTGATTCTAAAGTATATGCAAATGCAAGTATTAACTTTCATCGGTTTCCGAAGCGAAACAAACATTTTTTATTGAGAGAGAATCATTTTGGAGATAAGGAAAAGATTGATTTATTGAAGGTATGGAAAATCAATCTGAAAAAAAATCACACATGACGGTGTGTTCTTTGTATTTTACAATAGAGAATTACATTCTTCCAGGTGGTTAAGTCCTATGATTGAAAGTTAAATTAGTTCCCTTCATGATGAAAACTCTATATGCTGCAGCCAAAACATTCAAAATTGTGGAATCTGTGTTGCCTGGAAATTTATTGGTATTATTAGAAGAAATTTTCACAGTGATATGTGGTACGATGAATATGTCTTCTTCGATCTTGGAAGATGACAAGTTCATGGAAGATCAAGTGAAATGATGGACTAACAAATTTATGTATATTATGCTTATTAGATTGAAGTTAGTTATAATAAGAATAAACACGAAATTAAAAAGTTTTTCTTTGTATGTTCATTATCAATACATCTTGAGATGCTTTATGGTTGATGGTGTTTTATTATGAAAACCTCATTTGATTTTGTGAAACATTATGATTTCTCATTGAATCAATGTATACCTACTACTAAATAAATGTTTTTCGTGAAATTTTGAATAGATTTTGCCTAAAATTCTTTCAGAAATAATTAAATGTAGAGTAGGATGAAAAATCATCAATAAATAGTTTTGTAATATGTTTATTGATAATTGTCCATTGATAGTTTCATATCACTTAAATAAATACAGTTGATTCAGACTAAGCATTTTACAAATCAAATTATATCAAATTAAAATAGATAAACAAAAAGCAGTAAAGTTGACGATACCGGACCTCGAATTCGCTTCATTTTTCCCACGTTGTATTGAGAATTTGGATCTTTCCAGCCTATCACCTTCTCTGTATTTTCGCTGGAGTAAATTTTCACCTACATAAAGCTTCACACTTTCACTCAAAACTAAGATTGCTATAGAAAAAACTCAAAAAACTCCCATATTACTCGTGTTGAAAGTTGGTTTTGAGACGCCATGTTTTGACGTTTCACCTAAGCTCCGCCTCCATGTCAGTTCCCAGCAAAAGTGTGTATAATTAGGATTAGCTCCTAGAAGACAAACGGTGCAGATTAATAATTATTATAGTTTTTTTGAAAACAATGCACTTTTTTGTTTTATTTTCAACAGCCTCACAATTCTCGGCTTTCATATAACAGATTTATTATTCAACATTCAATAATATACAATCGAATGGTATTGAACGAAATCTTTAATCATATTATTTGTTGAATCAAATTCTGTCTGGTACCAAAAATCCTTATAAGACAAAACCTGCTATGACAACTTTATTACACGAGTAATATTTCCACCATTGTGAAAGTATATGCTTTGTATAGGCGCATTGTTATTATCTCGAGATCTGATATAGCGCTTGTTGAAGGGCGAGGGTGCATATGTTCTTTTGTGATGAACGTCAACTTGGAAAGTTGTTATGATGAATTTTATATAGTTTCTCGAGAAACGAGGGCGTTGCTTTTATAATAGCATCTTTATTTGAAAGAAACAATAGAACCATTGGAAGAGTAAAGAAAATATATTCACATTGTCTCAAGGATATTTTGATTAACAGCTCCAGGAAACAATTTTCATCAAGAACTTTTCGATTTGATATTTCAGTAAATTTAAGGCGACATATTGAATAAAAACTGAAAAACTACCGTTCAATTTTGATATGTTTCCACAGTTATTATTCAATAAAACATATTTCAGTACGAACAAATTAATACTTCAAATGAAGAAAACCCTAAGGCTGTAGTAGTCGTAATTTATTCCTTACTTCAATACTAAATATCAGAAAAATTCAAAATCAGCATATTCAATGACCAAGTCCTGAGACGATAGCGTACTCAAACCATAATTCAAAAAATCTGATTATCTAAATATATATAATCTGAATATTTTTCTTTATACTTGTATTGTTTTTGCCTGTGCTGACCTTCATTTATAGATCTTCTATTATAAATAATCGACCATTGATATTTGAAAAAATATTTTATAGAAAAGTTAACGTTTATATATATATATATGTATATATATATATATATATATATATATATATATATATATATATATATATATATATATATATAAATATATACTCTCATTCATTTTGTATTAGTTAAATGGGTCTGTTGATGAATTTAGTGACCTAATTCAGCGTCAATTCAGCCTGGCAGGAACACGCCACCTTCATTGCCAAGTTAGGTGCACACAAGCTCAATTATCTAGTACTTGCTGAAAATATGTTTATAACAAAGCAGTTATTGCTGCTAAAGATACAAGTTCATTCAGTATTGGAGCACTGCCCCCATGCTTGAAGTTTTTCACCTTCTTGCACCTACTTGACTTAATGAAAAATAGCAAAGAGTCGAAGGAAGACTGCAGGCTAACATCAGTTTTATAGATATTATCACGACAGCTGTTTTGCAGAAATTGCCTTCATTATTCCACTAAAAGCATAACTCACTCATCATATTAGGTATACAGATAATACGCACCAATTTTTTGTGCAGATCCCAATAACTAGACCATCAATCAGACAACGTTTAATCTAATCTATAGAACGCTTTGCCCTCAGAAATGTTGTGCGCTGGATATAATCTACAGAGGCTCGGATCCAGCATAAACTGTCATTTATTGAAATCATCTCAAGGTATATATATATATATATATATATATATATATATATATATATATATATATATATATACAGGGTGTCGCACCGGGAACTGAATCGATCGATATAGAACAAAGTACGGATCAGAACATTTGGAAAATTTAGACGATTACTAATGTCGGTGTGGCCAATCCAACCAAAATAATTACAAGCAGCTGGCACCAACGATACCAACTTGCTTATTTCAAATAGAACACGCTATATATTTTAGGGTTTTCAAAAAGAACATAAAATCATGAGTCGAAAATGTGAAGAATACCCTATGCCTAAACCTAGCCGTTTCAGAGATATTTGACATTTTATAGAAAATTTGACAGGTGCAACGGTTTACAAGAATCGGTATAACTTTCTTCCTGTGAAAGATATTCATTTGCTTCTTGTCACATGAAAATAACACAAGAAGAACTACGTTCTACAACTGAAACTAATTCAATAATAATATACCAAGTGTTCCGTTTTTCGCGTTACATTTCGTCAACTTCAAACCGCGAAAACTTGTTTAGGTCAAATGGAACACCCTGTATTTTTTTACGTCAAGTTGTGTAAAATTGAATTCCCTTTTTTCTGATATTAGCATTGTGGGGGTTAAGTTTACAACTTTTTGAAATATTTGTGATTTTATTAGAAATTCATGAATTGTTGTAATCATGTCAATTATCTTATGTCAAAAAATTCCAGCACGTTTGAATTATACCAACGAAAACTTTTTAATTTATTTATTGTGATAACCTTTGTACTCGATATCCAGAAAAACGGAAAATAACACTGTAACATGCGTATTAACGAATTGAAGATATGGCATGAACTAAAATAGCAGATAAGATCAATTTAAAATATTTCATTTTAATTTAATAAATTCCGCCCTCGAACCTCGACACATTTTTCGCACCTTCGGATTAGTTCCTCATGGGTAGCCCTTCTACGTCAAGTTGTGTAAAATTGAATTCCCTTTTTTCTGATATTTTAAATTGATCTTATCTGCTATTTTAGTTTATGTCATATCTTCAATTCGTTAATACGCATTGTGGGGGTTAAGGTTACAACTTTTTGAAATATTTGTGATTTTATTAGAAATTCATGGATTATTTTATTTGGGGAACTATTAAAAATAAAGTTTATGAGAGCCCATTAACAACCATTGAATATTGTATGCAGAGAGTAAGAAATGCCTTTCAAAACATATCACAGGATTCAATTAGAAGGGCTACCCATGAGGAACTAATCCGAGGGCGGAATTTATTACATTAAAATGAAATATTTTAAATTGATCTTATCTGCTATTTAAGTTCATGCCATATCTTCAATTCGTTAATACGCATGTTACAGTGTTATTTTCCGTTTTTCTGGATATCGAGTACAAAGGTTATCACAATAAATAAATTAAAAAGTTTTCGTTGGTATAATTCAAACGTGCTGGAATTTTTTGACATAAGAGGATGACTGATTGTTTGTAATCATGGCTATTTTGATGAAATGATTACAACAATTCATGAATTTCTAATAAAATCACAAATATTTCAAAAAGTTGTCAACTTAACCCCCACAATGCTAATATCAGAAAAAAAGGAATTCAATTTTACACAACTTGACGTAAAAAAATACAGGGTGTTCCATTTGACCTAAACAAGTTTTCGCGGTTTGAAGTTGACGAAATGTAACGCGAAAAACGGAACACTTGGTATAATACTATTGAATTAGTTTCAGTTTTAGAACGTAGTTCTTCTTGTGTTTCTTTCATGTGACAAGAAGCAAATGAGTATATTTTACAGGAAGAAAGTTATACCGGTTCTTGTAAACCGTTGCACCTGTCAAATTTTCTATAAAATGTCAAATATCTCTGGAACGGCTAGGTTTAGGCATAGGGTATTCTTCACATTTTCGACTCAGAATTTTATGCTCTTTTCGAAAACTCTAAAATATATAGGGTGTTTTATTTGAAATAAGCAAGTTGGTATCGACTTCCGGTATAAGCGGAAGTGCCAGCTGCTTGTAATCATTTTGGTTGGATTGGCCACACCGACATTAGTCATCGTCTAAATTTTCAAAATGTTCTGATCCGTACTTTGTTCTATATCGATCGATTCAGTTCCCGGTGCGACACCCTGTATATATATATATATATATATATATATATATATATATATATATATATATATATATATATATATATATATTATATATATATATATATATATATGTTGTTTATAGTTAGTTTGTTACAATGGCAGTTGCCACTGGCGACTTGATTGATCTATGTTAGTAATTAATTTCTATGGTTTGTTGAAAGCGTCTGTTTTAAGAATGACAGTTTAAGTTTGGCGGTATTATATAGAATAAGAAGCGGAATGATGTATGTACTTGTTTTTAATTAGTGTAGTGGTAGTCTAGTGTTCTAAATGAAAAGGATTAAAATAAACTCAGTATTCTGATTTCAAACGGCCTGATACAAATAAAATAATACAACAGGTTATGGGCCCAGGCCTACGCTAGAAACTGAGTGAAAGTGAAAATTAAAATCAGAAGACCACGAGGTAATAAAAGTGCATAGGAAAAATTAAAAATGGGCGAATCTACAACCACCATAAAATTAACCGGGGAAAAATGGCCGGTATGGAAGTTCCAGACGACAATTTTATTAAAAGGAAGAGGACTTCTAGGGATGGCTGATGGAACAAGGATTAAACCAAAAGATGGGAATGAAATGGAAAGATGGTCGAAGGACGACGCAAGGACTCAAGAAATATTGGTAACCAGAATGGAGGAAGGACCACTGACACATTTATTGTCCTGTGAAACAGCGAGAGAAATGTGGACGAAATTAAAAAGTGTGTATGATAAGGAATCGGTCGTAAGTGTTCATCTGTTACAACAGAGATTTTTCATGCTCACCTTCGATTCCACAGTAAGTAATTTTATTTCAAAAATCGAAGAAATAAAAACTAAACTAAAAACAGCAGGTGAAACTTTGTCAGAGAAAATGATCATTACAAAGATTCTTATGACCCTTCCAGAAAATTTCAAACATTTTAGATCAGCCTGGGAGTCAGTACCAGTTGAAAATCAAACAATGGAAGAATTAACTTCAAGACTACTTCTGGAAGAAGAACGATGCAAATCGGAAGAATCGACAACAGCCCTGATGACTAAAACTAAAAATTCCCCAAACAAGCAAGTCAAGAAATGCTATATATGTAATAAAACTGGACACATTGCCAAGAATTGTTACTTCAGAAACAAGAATGTCAAAAATAATGAAAGTAGAGCAGGAAGTAAATTCTGTACAAACTGCCGAAAACAGGGACATGAATTACAAAACTGTTGGTTCAAGAAGAATAAAGAAGAAACATCTAGAGCAAGTCAAGTCAAGGAAGAGACCAATGCATTCATGGTGTATTCAAACGATGAAAGAACAAATGATTGGTACCTAGACTCAGGGGCCACCGAGCACATGTCATGGAATAAAGAAATGTTCGAAAGTATTGATGAAAATGGAACCCTTAAAACAGTAAGAGTGGGAAGTGGACAAAAGTTGGAGGTAAGAGGATATGGAATCATAAAATTGCATGCATATAATGGCTCTAAATTTATTGAAACCACATTGTCAAATGTTCTGTATGTGCAGGATCTTAAGTTCAATTTATTTTCTGTTGGATGTGCCTTAGATAAAGGATATTTCTTGAAATCAGATAATGCCATGTGTAGGTTAACTGATAAATCTGATAAAGTAAGGGCAATTGCAATAAGAAAAAATAAACTGTATAAAATGATATTTAAACATGACCAGAAAGAAAACCAAATTTCAGAATGCATGATAACAAACAAAAGTGAAAGTCTAGAAATTTGGCATCACAAATTAGTTCATCAAAATGTTGAATATATCAGAAGTTTTCTAAAGAATATGAATATAGAGTACATAGATAGTGAATTCACTTGCGAACAGTGCTTAGTTGGAAAGCAGCATAAATTAAAATTTAAAACTAGTGAGTCAAGAGCTAATGCACTACTAGATATAGTGCACGCAGACGTGTGTGGACCAATGGAAACAGTTTCATTAGGTGGATCTCGATATTTTATATTGTTTAAGGATGATTTTTCTTCTTATAGACATGTTTATTTTGCTAAGCAGAAATCTGAAGTGCCCAATATAATTAAGAAGTTTATATCTATGGCTGAGAGGCAAACAGGAGCTAAAATGAAAACGTTGAGAACTGACAATGGCTTAGAATTCGTGAATAATGAAGTAAAACAACTTCTGGAGAGCAGAGGTATACGTCACCAACGTACAGTTGTATATAATCCTCAACAAAACGGAAGAGCTGAAAGGGAAAATAGAACGCTGGTAGAAGCAGCCAGGACTATGGTAAATTCGAACAAAAGCTTAGGGAAGACTTTTTCGGCTGAAGCCATAAATACTGCTTCGTATATTATAAACCGAACAGGCCCAAGTCCTGAACAAGGCAAAACTCCATATGAGTTATGGCATAGGAAGAAATATAAGGTGGAAATCTTTCACATGTTTGGAAGCAGAGTTTCCATATTAGTACCCAAAGAACGAAGATTAAAATGGGACGCCAAAAATGAACAGGGATATTTTATGGGATATGGAGAAGATGTAAAAGGTTTCAGAGTCTACATACCGCAGAAAAACAAAGTTGAAACCCAAAGAGATATAATATTTCTTCCAGACCAAGTTCAAACAACTAACAAAACAGCAAAAATCCAGAACTTCGAAGAGACAGAAGAAACGCAAGATGAAGAAATTGATGATATGTTGCCTGAACCTGGTGAATACCTTGAAGACCATTCCATAAGTGAAGAGGATTCAGAAGAGAATGAAGAAATGGAAGTTGGAAGATACAACCTGAGAAGAAATATACGAGAGAACCCAAGATACAATGATTTCGAAATGGACGTTGACACAGTGTTGATGACAGTGAGTAACGATGGGGAACCAGCCAACTATGAAGAAGCAGTGACAAGCAGCGAAGCTGAAAAATGGAAGGAAGCTATGGAAGAAGAAAGAAAAGCGTTAGAAGAAAACAACTGTTACGAGTTAGTGAGTGCTAGTGTTGTTAAAAGGCCTATAGAGTGTAAGTGGGTGTACAAAAAGAAGAAAGACGAACTTAATAACTTTGTTAAATTTAAAGCAAGGCTTGTAGCCAAAGGCTTCCAACAATTTCTGACAAATCATGACATTTATAGCCCAGTAGCTAAATTACCCTCAGTAAGATTCTCTTTAGCTTTGTGTAACAATTATAATTTCAAAATACATAAACTCGATGTATGCAGTGCTTTTCTGAATGGAATAATTGAGGATGAGGTATTCATAATATTACCTAAAGGTTTTGATAATGAAACAGGAAAATATGCAAAGCTGAAAAGATCATTATATGGGTTACAAACCTCTCCAAAGAGTTGGTACAAAAAGTTTAATGATTTATTGATAACTTTAAAATTTGAAAGGTCTCAAAATGAGTATTGTATCTATTTTAAAATATCAAATACTGCCAGGATTTTCATCCTAATTTATGTTGACGATTTATTGATAGCTGGATTTAATGAAAAAGAAATTGATGACCTTAAGAAAACTTTAAACAGAAATTTCAAAATGAAAGATTTAGGTGGCATAAATAAATTTTTAGGCATGAATATTACTCAGAACTTAGCTGAAAATGAAATAAAAATAAACCAAACATTGTATCTAAAAAATGTATTAAAAGCTTTCAAAATGGCAGATTGTAAACCTTGTAACACGCCTATGGAAGTAAATTTTAAACATGATGAACTTAAATTAAAAGAATCTGAAAGTAGAAAAATTGAAGAAATATGTAGAAAAGCAATAGGTTCATTAATGTATGCAATGCTATGTTCTAGACCAGATCTATGTATTTCAATAAGTATTTTAAGCAGGTATCAATGCAGCGCCAGTTCAGATCTTTGGAAAGCCATCAAAAGAGTTTTTAGATACATACAAGGAACTTTAAACAAAAGTCTTTATTTTTAGAAAAAACAAATAATCAAAACATTATTGAAGGTTATGCTGATGCGGATTGGGCTGGGGATAGAACTGACAGAAGATCAACTTCTGGTTACTTGTTTTAAAATTTTCGGCTGTACTGTTAGTTGGTGTTCTAAGAAACAGTCTTCTGTTGCTCTGTCTTCAACTGAGTCTGAATATATTGCATTAAGTTTAGCTATAAGTGAAGCATGTTGGCTTAGAAGCTTGATTATTGATCTAAAGATATGTAATAGTAATAGTTTGATTGCTGTAATTTACGAAGACAATCAATCAGCGATCAAAGTATGTAAAAACCCAGAATTCCACAAAAGACTTAAACATATCGATATTCGATTTCATTTCATAAGAGACAAAGTGAATAATAATACAGTATCGATAAGATATATTTCAACAAATTTGCAGATAGCAGACATGTTCACAAAACCGTTGTCACAACTTAAATTTGAAAAGTTACTTTTAAAATGTAACCTAGTTTAAGAATTGGAGAAACTTGCCATTGAGGGGGAGTGTTGTTTATAGTTAGTTTGTTACAATGGCAGTTGCCACTGGCGACTTGATCTATGTTAGTAATTAATTTCTATGGTTTGTTGAAAGCGTCTGTTTTAAGAATGACAGTTGAAGTTTGGCGGTATTATATAGAATAAGAAGCGGAATGATGTATGTACTTGATTTAATTAGAGTAGTGGTAGTCTAGTGTTCTGAATAAAAGGATTAAAAATAAACTCAGTATTCTGATTCGAACGGCCTGATACAAATAAAATAATACAACATATATATATATATATATATATATAAATATATAATATATATATATATATATATATATATATATATATATATATTTATATATTGATATATATATGTATATAAATATATATATATAAATATATATATATATATATATATATATTATATATATATATATATATATATATATATATATATATGTGTTCCCAAATGTGACATCTTGGGTCACCTATAAATATCAGCAACCCACAGAATATTCATTATAAAATTCTATTATCAATATAACACAATATCGACTACCAATGAAACATCAAGAGCAGTGGTAGGTGGTACTTACATAAACCACTTACTATGAAATATAGCTGTCTAATAGACTTTCGAGACCTAGGAAGAACCACATTGGCATCTTCTCGAAATCTTGTTCGATAACAATTTTTATATTCGAGCTTACCAAATTATATGGTACCAAATAGACTGAGGCAGTTTTTTAGAAGAGTTGTTTGATATTCAGCGATTTCGAACTTTGGAAAAGCGAGTTGGATGAAAATTGTGGGCTAACATTTGATATTATCTTGATTATATAACTCATGTATGAATAAGCCAATTGAATCCGTGAATTTTGCATAACTACTGCGTATTGATAAGTGAATATACCCTTGACGACGTGATATAATCGTTTTGGTGTTTCGCCTCGTGTCAAAATGTGGATGTTTTCATATTGACGGTGTTTTGACGTTTGTCAAAAAAATTAATATTTTTCATTCGTTATATAATCGTAACGAATACCACTCGAGCAATCGAAAATAATCGATTATACTGACCTTGTCACTCGACGTATTTTCTTAAAACACCGTGTTTCGCAAAATACGGATTATTTTCGATGCTCTTGTGATATTATAACTGAATATTTCCCTCCTGTCAAGAGTCCCATATAAACGGAATGCAATTATCGAAAATTACAGCGAATATTTCCCTCTTGTCAAAAATCCCTCGTAAATAGAATGCAATTATCGAAAATTACAGCGATAATTGCATTGTAGAAAGCGAAAGAGCCCTGCGACAATTGCATTGTAGACCGATAATTGCATAGTAGCATAGTTCATATTACGTTTTTTGATGACAAGATGAGAATTTAAGAATTACTAACGTCAGTTTGACCAGTTGAAAGTTTATTCGGGAAATATTCCCCCAAATTACACTCGTGCATCGAAATAACCGAATAATTTCGCATTCCAGCGTGTTTTCTTCGAAAAACTGCTTTCGGTCATTTTCATCTTTTGGAGAAAGAGCCCTCCTTCTTCGTTGTCGGGCTCTTTTTCCAAAAATGAAAATGAAATCATGCAGTTTTTTGACAACACGCTGTCATGCAAAATTAGCCTTAATTTTGATGCACTTGTACAAATACTATCGATAACTTTCTTCCATGTTCTCTCTAAATGTTTCATATTATTAAAATATGCGATTATGCCATAGTTCAGTAGAGATTGGACCAAAGCGAAACACATGATTTTAAGATTTTTTCATCTAGCATGAGGGTAATTTGTTTGAATAAATACTATAACGATCATTCTCTCTTGGTCAATTTCTGAATGCAAAGATCCCATTTCAGGTTACTATCAACAATGATGCCTAAATATTTCGTGCTAGTTGTTGTCTGAATCTGATATGTATTATTTCTAAAAGACAGATATTAGTCCAACGTTATAGTACTAAGGTACTTGGTATTTCATTTCTATAATTTGAGAAAGGTATATAGACACTTTCATCTATATTGATGGTGGGAAGATTTTCATCGAAACATTGTATTAACATTGCCAAGTCCTGTATTAAGTTGATTTGTACTTCTTCCCATCTTAAAAGAGCACGGTATCATCGGCAAATGCAATAATCGTCCCATGGCATCCATTCCCATAAATTATGAATAATATGGAGCCTAATAATGCTTCTTGTGGTATTGCTAATGTTACCTTCCTCTGATTACTAATCGTGTTATCAGGATTTTACTACTTGTTTCCTTTTTTAGGTAGCTTTGAAGTATGTGGGCGAGGCCACGAACACCTATTTCATATAGTGTTGACAGTAGTCTGTCGTGAAGTACGGTATCGAAGGCTATATATATATATATATATATATATATATATATATATATATATATATATATATATATATATATATATATATATAATAAGATAGAAAAGAAAACACAACTCTCACAACTCCAAAGGTTTTGAATGTTTATTTAATTGCTACTAGTTTCGCGAATTTTTTTCTTCGTATCCTCAGGCAACAGATGGCTGTAAGAGAATTATTCAAATGAAGAGCAATGCAAAAATACCAATCATAATGACTTACAGTGGACCACAGGGGTCAAACTTAAGACATGTCAAAATTTCCAATGTCGAAAATTAAAATATGCACAATATGAAATGGAAGCGCTGGACGGATACAATACTTGCTCATTTAAATAGAATAAATAAATATAAGCAAACACAAAATACAAAAATAAAATGACATTCACTTGCGGACAATTAGTAAAATCTTAGAAAATTGATAGAAATCAGATGCTCAAGCGCACTAGACCATGCGGATACGAAACTAACGGAACAACAAAACTAAATTGACGTTGATAATTGACATCTGGTAGATCGAATTATGTAGTAGGTACAGTACACAACACAAACACGCAACAAATGTCAACCTCACACTGCAAACCGATAAATCATTCAGGAATTTCAAACAACACCGAACAAATTGGTGGTATATCAGTTGTTAATTGAGAATTTAACACAGTTTCTTCAGTATATTTTTGAGCCCTTATTATTTCTAGTTGCTCCATGTGTGGAAGCGTTGGTCCCTTCTCAAGAATGTGCAAAGCCTTAAAGCCTGTCTGCATATCGGATATATATCCCTCGTCGAGTAAATGTTGAGAAAACTGAGAGAATCCTGTTGATAAGGGGCTGGGAAACTTGGTATGTTCACGGATACGTATTCCAAAACTACGAAAAGTGCGTCCAACATATATTGCAGAACAGGTGTCACAACGAAGTCGATACACTCCTGACTTATTGAGAATGTTTATTTTGTCTTTGTTGTTGATTAAAGCCATTTTTAAATTATTAGAAGTTCTGAATGAAACCTTGAAATATCGCTTCAATAGATTAGCTAATCTATAGGATGTAGGACCCATGTAAGTCAATGAGACAAATTTACATTCATTCCTATCAGCATGCGGTAGTTCACTAATATAAATTTCTTGTTGGATAATTCTTTTCTGCTTTTTTAAAATCAGTTTATCTATCATTTGAGGCGTATATCCATCAACCAATGCAATCTGTTTTAAAACTAAAACTTCGTTGTCAAACGATTCATCCGACAAAGGTAACATTGTGAGTCTGTGTACATATGAATTGAAAGCTGCAAGTTTATGTGGGAAAGGATGACTTGATGAGTTGTGTATGACCGTTGATGTCTGGGTTGACTTCCTGTAAATGTCAAAAGCCAACTTATTGTTCACAACTGTCAGAGTGAGATCCAAAAAATTCAAGCTTTTATTTTCATTGTAAAGTTCCATAGTAAACTTAATTTTTGGGTGTACAGAATTGATATAACCAAAAAATTCATGAAGCAGTTCCGGTATTTTTCATAATTCATCTCTTCTACGTGGCAGATTCTGACGGGAAATTGTTACCGGAACTTCTTTCAGATTGCGATGGCTAGCTTGATGGAATGAGAATTTTCTTTAACTTATCTCTCACGTTGTTCAGAGTTACCGCAAAGATTTATTGAAGAATGTCTCGCAGATTACTAATCTGATAATGTAGCTGCTAAAATCTCAATTATAGGATTTTTATGTTGTTATGCGTCAGTTATATTGAAACATTTAATCCGTTGCATTATTTTCTTTATCCACAAATATTAAGTAATAAATCTATCAAATATGCGACTTTAATCAAGTAATGACATGCTTTACCATATAGAATTGAATATTAATGACATTTCCATGGAATAATATTAATATTAATCAATCGTTGCGTCAAATTTGACGCAAAATAGTATATCATTCAACTCGCACAAAATTGTAATTTTGTGCGAGTAGAATACTATGCTTTGTCCACGACTTCCTCTAAAAAATTAGTAATAATCTGCATTTTCAACAATAAAAATACTTATCAAAAGCGTTGACATAACATTTTCTGTGTTCACGGAAAACTGCATATTCACGTAAACGTCAACTATGTCACTTGATATCGATACCATTCCTTTCTTTCACTTTGATAAAAATGAAATAAATAATTTTGCATTTACTTATTTATATTAATATTAACAGAACAATTATTGAAAATAAACGAAGGCATTTAATTTAAAGATAAATCAATGTTTTTAAATCTAACAATAATAAAATCATAACAATGTGAATGATGTTCTCTAGTTTAGATATACGTCCTAAGTGTGACGTCATGCAGTGAATAATGAACTATTATTCACTAGTGCATAATAGGTTAAGAAGCACATGTATAATGAATGTTTTATAGTACAGTCGTGGACAAATACTGTTAGTTGGATTGTTAGTTATTTGGTGCGTATCATTCTTATTTCTGGTATCATTAGAGAAATGTCTAGTCGTGAATTCGATTATGGTATGTCTCGTACACCGCTAGACATTTTGAAATTAGCGGCTAGCGCTACAGAAAATCTTCTATCTACTGAGTTGAAAGGTAAATATGATGTGGTGTACAAAAGTTTTATGGATTGGCAACTGGCTCAAAAAACATCGTCATTGCTGAAAATGTTATCTCAGTGTATTGTATTGAATTCGAAAAAAAGTACAAGTCATCAACATTATGAGCATATTATTCTATGCTGAAAAGTACATTGAATATTTACCATAGTATCCAAGACTAGGAATTAACAAATTATCTTCTATGAGTAGCACATTGCTACGTTTTCAAAATTAGAAAATCCGTAGACCATCTGCAACCATTTCCGTTAGCGCAGGCGTTGACAATCCAGCAGTTAGGGGGATAAAAATCAACCACAGTTGCCGAAGGTTATATCGATGACAATATTAATAACAGAATAAGAAGAGGAAATCAGATTTCAAACCAAATTAACTATATAGTTGTGGATAAAGTACAGTACTCAACACACGCATAATGGCTATTACCCACTCAGATGTTACAACACTCGCCTCCGGCTCGTGTTGCGATTTCATCTTCGTGGGTGATAGCCATCATTATATGCTTGTTGAATAATATAATATTGTTATAGCTGCAGATAGCAGTAAAGTGTTCAAAAAAATAGGAACACCGGTGGCGAGTTGAAAATAAATATGGACAGATTCCTGAAATTTTTTAATAACTTTCTAGCTGTAGCGCGCTGTTGATATTATTCGCTGTGGTGCGAACTCATTTCAATTTTGAAATAAGATTCTACAAAATTATACATAGGTATAATAGACATTTATTTCATGAACGTAAATAAATTTTTCTATCTTTTATACTCAATAGGTGAATATTTCACTTACTGACATTTAAACGTATTTTATTTTATCTACACTAGGTACTTATCAAAACAATGTTATCTCAGGAACTACCCATCCGATTTCAAAAGTTCTGTCACTTTTATTCAAAATTAACTTTTTGGGTCGACATAGATTATATATTTTTCCATTAAAATAAAAAGGCTTTCTGTGGCGACCAATTTAGCAACGACGAAAAAATGAGCCATTGTTACAAATTCTTTTGAATGAATTTGATTTAAGACTTCATAGGTACGGATTCAGCAAAATCTTGAACAAGATACAATATCAAAGTCAATGTAGCTTTTTTGGGATCCTAATTAAGTTGATACAAAACAATCATAATAATGATTGAATGTACAAATTGAATTCATAATTAATTTAAATTTTTATTAGAATGATTAGAAAAAAGATCGGGGATCGAGGTTCAATGCGTATTTTTTGCACTATGTTGTTGTAGCTTCTCTATTTTTCTCTTTCGATACTTGTTCAAAAGCTAATGTTTGTAACTAGTAAATAGTGAACACTCAGATCAAATAAGCTGCACTGATGAGATCAAATAAGATCGAAACAGCTGTATTCAGATTTTGAGTCGGGGTGGCTTGAAGTTTTCTATAATTCACCGTTGGATTTCAAATGCAGATTTTGCGTTGCGGAGTTCGTACCAATAACCAACTCCCTCTGAAGGTTGTTTGATAATTTTTAGAATTTAGATTATTAAAGAATTTTCCTTGTTTCACTTCTCGATAAACATTTTCTCTATAAACGGAATGAAACAAGGAAAATTAATTAGGGACAGTCTTCTCTTCTGTATCTCACACATTTTTTATGAAGGCAGAGAAAGGCCAATATTTTCATTCAGGTGAATATTTTAATACGAATCGTATTATATACAATTATTGAACACAACTGTGATAATCATGATGTTTAAAACCCTCCTGAGGAATATCTACATAAAAA
Source organism: Cynegetis impunctata (assembly GCA_030704885.1). NCBI lineage: Eukaryota > Metazoa > Arthropoda > Insecta > Coleoptera > Coccinellidae > Cynegetis > Cynegetis impunctata. Next base: position 3,560 of record JARQZK010003099.1, on the reverse strand, counting down.
CAGTCTAAAAGTACCTATATCAATTTTCAGTAGGTAACAATTTAATTCAACTTTTATGACGCGTTGCGGTATACAATGATCTCAAGGAACTTCATCTTTGTACTTCATAATGATGCATTGTGCGGAAGCGTCAAAGTTATGAAAACATAGTAGTGGAATATATAATATATATATATATATATATATATATATATATATATATATATATATATATATATATATATATATATATATTTCATTTTTCGTGACGTTTAATAATTTCACCAAATATCGGCCTTGTGAATGCAAAACAAATATTTACGTGTTTTTCAAACACAGAATGTAAATTATATATAGCTTTTGGATTGATTGGGCCGATACTTGGTGTAAATTGATAAACATATTGAAACAATGGTTAAAAATAACAATTTACACATTTATTATAAAAAAAATAACGCATGACGCACGTTTCGGTGGAACTTCACCTTCTTCAGATGCTAATGGCAAACTAACTATGATTCTCTGTTATATCGAAAACAAGAAATGACAAATTATGTAGAAGGGGTAAATACAAAGATGGTTACAAATAATTGTTAGAAAAGGAAGAACCAATTCTGAACTGCTAGTCAGGTAGTTCGGTAATTTTGAAAAGATTAAGAAGGGGGCTTGAAGTATGATCGATTTGGCTATTCAATAGGAGACCGGAATGCTTGTATTTATTTATCTGTAATGATTCTAAAAAATTAAATTTAATTCCCTCACTTTCAGTATTTAATATTTTAAAATCGAAATCCAAGAAAATCATACATTCAATTTCGATTTTAAAATATTAAATACTGAAAGTAAGGGAATTAAACTTAATTTTTTAGGAATTAAATTTAATTCCCTTACTTTCAGTATTTAATATTTTAAAATCGAAATCCAAGAAAATCATACATTCAATTTCGATTTTAAAATATTAAATACTGAAAGTAAGGGAATTAAACTTAATTTTTTAGAATCATTACAGATAAATAAATACAAGCATTCCGGTCTCCTATTGAATAGCCAAATCGATCATACTTTAAGCCCCCTTCTTAAATTTTTCAAAATTACTGAACTACCTGACTAGCAGTTCAGAATTGGTTTTTCCTTTTCTAATAATTATTTGTAACCATCTTTGTATTTACCCCTTCTACATAATTTGTCATTTCTTGTTTTCGATATAACAGAGAATCATAGTTAGTTTGCCATTAGCATCTGAAGAAGGTGAAGTTCCACCGAAACGTGCGTCATGCGTTATTTTTTATAATAAATGTGTAAATTGTTATTTTTAACCATTGTTTCAATATATATAGCTTTTCCTATTATTCAAAGGGTGAAGTATTGGAACACTCAAAATCTTGAATATGACAACATGATATTTTACTTTTAAAATGTTCATTACAGGCTATTTGCCTCAGTTTCAACCTCACTTCAAAGTAGAAAATTACTAAAAACATCATTTTCAGAGATTTAAATAAAATTTGAGGAACGTTTCTTCTATAAGTTCTTCTCCGGGTATTGCCTAAAGAGACGAAAGGTATTGAAAAAAAGCAGAGGCGAAACGTACGTTACGTTGTAGTGTAGATAAATCTCTTAAAAACAAGTTAACTTTTTTTAAGAGTGAGTTTTTAGATGATTACAAAAAACACTTGATTTTACTATGTTTATTATCACAAATTATTCAAAAAATTTATACTACTATGGCAATTTTGGTCACATTACATCCTCGAGCAGATTGAGTTTAGGACTAATATATAAAAAATGTGTGTCCTTTATATATGAGTTATACTAGTTTTTTTTTATTTAAGCTAATTCGCATCAACCTATTGGTTATTGACGAGTAGTAAATGTTAATAATGTTGCTAAAATATCGATAAATTTCAGAAAGCTGATGATATTTGGAGTATTACAGTTTCCGCCAATAATGTTATGGATGTCTGGAGGGAAGTCACAGTTGTTTGGCTGCACCGAGTATTTTGGGTTTTCGGTGAATAATGTGTTCTACACTCAGTTTTATAGGAATTCTGAAAGTGTGATAGGAGATTAGGGCTTAAGAAGAAAATACATCAATGACTGGTTATTTAAAAGGTTTTTCAAGGTTATAATTTAAATATTCTTGGAATACATTACAGTTTGAATATATCAAATATAGGAGAATAAAGCAAGTCAATCTGTTTGTTCAGCAATATATTACCGTCGTTTTACAATTGAGTTTAAACATTTTTAATAATTCTAAATCATTAAGTTTGGCTACTATCGAAAATTTGTGGATATTGGAAATTACGCAGTTGTGGAAACGGATAGTGGTTTTCACGACAATGGTTTCAAATCGTTGAATCTAATTAATTTCTCGAGAGAGAAGTTCTTGAGTAGTATGACCTATCTACATTCGTTTACACACATGAAAAATTAACTACTAACTTTCTGAATTTTCAAATTTTGGAGTAAATTGTGACTAGACATAGTGAAAGCAAGTTTTGTTTGTCTTCATCATAATAAATTATCACGTAGTAACGACAGATTCCATCAACTATTTAATTATTTTACATCCAGTTATTATTCCGAACTATTTGTTGCAGGGTGTCAGGTCCGTCTCGAGGAATGAGAATTCAAAAATATCACGACAATACGAAAATAAAAATTTTAAACATAAAACATATTCTTCCTATTCATGTGATGCAATACTTTTATTGCAAATGTTGTTTATAAACATATAAATTGTATGTTATATAAACACATATAAGTCATTCTCACCACTATAAGTTTCAATATTTTTATTTTGCATTGTCTTAGTACAAAATTTTAGACAAACGCTATTGTTTTATCTTGATTTCATCAATCTAACCTTTAAACTCGACATTGATTATTTTTCTTTGTGGGAAATAATTATTCCACTAGGACATCAGAAACCGACTCTATGATCTTGACTTGTGGATACATTTTTGTTCGTTTTCTCTGGAATAGAATGTCCCATTTCTGTACAGTGTTTTAAGTCGTCCTTTCCCTCCAATGTGAAGTGATAGACCGATGTTTCATCCATCATTTTGAAATGAGGTAAAAACTCGGATTCGTTGCTGAGAAATATCACCAAACACATTAGGCACCTTCGCGACGCTGTTTTCCTTTCATTCTCAGCTAACGTGGCACATATCTTGAATACGAAATATGTAATACACTACACTTTTTGAAATGCCCACCATATCTGTTAGACCTTCAGTTAATGGTTATCTATTCAAAAAATATTGAACTTGTCTATTTGTTTATAAACAATATCTTAACAAATAATTTTTAAAAAAATTTTCGAAAGTCATTCGATCCTATTGTTAGATACAGAAACAGCAATAACATATTATTTGCTGAATAAAATTTTTTTAACAACATTTCTAGAACTTTAAATTTTTTATCAAATTAAAAAAAAACACTATAAATAAAATAATGAACTTTATGAAAATTTCATCAAACGATCTTGTTAAGTATATATATAGCAAGGGCTTCACGAAGCCAAAAATTTTTAGGTCAATTATCCGAACTTTTATGTCGTTGTTCATGAAAAGGGA